>CANXYI010472693.1:0-14780 GCA_948208565.1 Hura crepitans
ATGGAGTCTGCGTAGATTTAACAACGTACAGGTAGGACTAGTTTTATGTTATAGACTATTTCCTTTGGTTTTGTACTCTTTTAATTCTCTTGTTCATTTTGGGTTGTAATAGGTACTTAATGACTCATTTTACATGACAAAGTCTAAACCTCACACTAAAATAGTTTTCTATCAAATTAATTGGTGTTTTCCTAATAAAAAATAGATTTGAGTTTTCTTTATTCAAAGCCCATGATGAAAAAATGTATTTTAATAAAGATTAATCTCCTAGAGATAGGAGTTGCATAATTACCACCAATTCCTATAGAATTACAGGTAGTTATCGGGCTGCACCACAACTAATCAATGACCCACTTTTTAGACGTACAACATACTTGTCATATTCCTTTAAATATCGCACTTTACTTTCTTTACAATGAAAAGGTGACATAACTGTTATAAATATAATGCATGCTTGCTTGATAAAGGATTGATAAATATTACAATATATAAAGAAGACATATTATTCAAGCATAAATAAGATCTGAATTCTGAACCTTTCTGGTACAGAAGATTAAAGGTCCTAGTGTAAAGGCTAGGTGGCGACTCCATTAACCATTCCTGTTCCTGATAAAAATATCATAATCTCTACAGTGGTGACTCCACTAGGGACTAAGAATCTCAATCTGAAAGTGCCCTAATAATATACCATCTAATATTCTAATTTTTCTTAATCCCATGCATTGCATCCTATATAAATTATATCTTTTTATCCTGGATGTTGTTATGAACCATGAATCTATTTTTCATTCAAGAATAGAGAAGTGCTAGCATATACATCACTTACAAGCCTCATGCCATTAGGTATATAAAAGGGTGAGCTAATCGGTCGCTATTATCCTTGATTGGAAAGACCCATTAGAAGGGACCTTCGCTTATGGGAGCCAAATCCTTTTGACCAAACCATGAGCCTATATAGTCAAGCTTAGCAACTTTCCCTAGGATGTATGATCCTTAGAGATTGTGATTGCATTATGACTATTATGTGGGCCTAGAATATTTAGCCTTATTTGAAGTGGGGCCAAGCCCATTATGCCTTTTGTCTGAAATAGGCCCAACCTAATTTCACCTAAAATGAGACTTGAAAATTTTGGGCCATTATTCTTGCATACACCTTAAATACGAGTGGTCATTAGACCTAATTAAGCCCATATTTGAACCTATGTATCCCCCGATGATGCTTAGGTAATCCCACCTAGGAAGAATGGCTAAGACCACGTGTGTGGGAGTAATAAGGTTGAAAGGCTTATTGCTTGTGTTTGTCTTTGTACACCCTAACCAGTATCCTTTTTAACATCACATTATACTTACTACATGACATAAACTTTACATACTTTTTATTTTATATCTTTCCTACTTCTATATACCATATGTATATCATGCTTTATCTTAATGCACATGCATAACACTATACCTATTACATAAACTTTGTGTCTTTCTTATAGACCATATGTATCTCATTTTCATCCTAATACTCATGCATTGTAAACACACTTCATATAGACTTAAGTACACATCACACTAACCTATGACACGCTAACCATTCATTAGAAGACTTTCATCTTGTAAAGGTCCACTAACTTCTTACTTATGTATCGTATAACTATCCATACCATGTATCCCCATATTTATATCATTCACACATGAGACATGGAGCACACATACCATTCATCATCTTAGATAATTCATGTATTATCACTAACCCACTATTTTGCAGCCACCATTGAATGTATCTGCAATACACCAAAGAGAATGATCATGCCTAGAGCTAGTGACGAAGACTATGCTAAATGAGGTCCTTCAGGATATGGAGAAAAGGATGATGGCTAGTATAACCAGTGCACTATCAAGTACATATGCCCAACGAGATAAAGGTCAAACTTTTACTGCTAATAATAGCAAAAAAGAGATGGCTGATGACCAGCTTTCTGATGAAGAAATGCCCCTTGTTAAGCCTAGCTATAATAAAGTTCCACCACCCAAATACGACAAGGAAGATCTTATCAAAGAACTAAATGAAAAGCTAAAGGCCATGAGTCACCTAGTGACTAAGGGCAAAGATATCAACCTAAAAGACATCAGCCTGAAGCATGATCATGCCATGCCCCATAAATTCAAGATTCCAAATTTAAGTAAATTTGACAACACTTCTAACCTGAGGACTCACTTAAAGCAGTATGCAGTAGCCATAAGGTCGACCACCTAACGGAAGCATAAATGGTAAGCTTGTTTAGTATGTCTTTAACTGGGCAAGCCCTAGATTAGTACCACAGCTTGGAAAAGAATATCAAAGTAAACTGGGAAGAGTTGGCCCGTGTATTCAATAAGCAATATCAAACATTGCAACTATGAAAGTGACCCTTAAAGACTTATAATTGGTATGCTAAAAACCTGACGAAACCTTTTCTAAATATTTAGAATGATAGAGGGATAAGGTGCTCAAAATGAGAAACGATCTAAACGACATCGACCAAATCAAGATGTTATTCAAGAATGATAATAGCTACACGAATGCTAAGCTCTCTGATAAAGGCATTATCACATGGGAATGGCTCAAGGACATAGCTATTGATCTTAAAGTAGCACTCCAAAATAGAAGATTCAAGAAGAATGGGAAACTTGCTTATCAAGATGATAATCCAAGCTAAGTCACTAATGTCAACATGGTTAGAAGTTGCTAATTCTCTAAATTGGGTAAACCCCTATCTTAGTGCTTGAACAAGCTTATAAAAGAAGGAAAACTGTAGCCACTAATGCCCAAGCTAAGGATTATTCCTCCTCCATCTAATCACAAATTCGATCTATATTGTGCTTACCATTAAGTGATAGGTCATCTCACAGATAAGTGCACCACTCTCTATCATGCTATCTAAGATCTCATTAACACCAAGCAAATACCTAATCCAGAAGCTTAGAAGCTCCCCTTCTCTTTTTCCTTTTTTTTTTTAGCTTAGTTATGAGCTTTTGTAATCTTTTCAATTACTTTTTCTTTAATAAGACAACGAATTTATTTTCAGTCATTTGAATAAATACATTTTGACTTTAATCTAGAAAGGGAAAAATCTCGAATCATATCAACATTCAAAACTAACTTCTAAAAAGATGGATCAATGACTAATAGGCATTACTAGGAATCATGTACATCCATGCAGTATAAGGCTTAGGTCATGTATCATGATACACACTTCATAGGAATAGTCCACATCATCCTTATAAACTTACATCTAATCATTAGACATGTCATGCATTACAACATAAGCCATGTAATCTTTTAGAATTATATTTAAGCCTTCATCCATACATCAACCCTACTACCATAACTAGGCACATGTGCATAGCTTTATGCAACATGCAAACTTCATCCACATCCACATGCATACATATTATGCCTAGACACATCATCACATATTATTCACATACTAGTTACACTTAGTCATACATTATTCATCCATGCATTCACATTTGACATAGGTATATCATTTATTATGTAAGCTTTATACACCTTCTATCATCCTACTTAATATAAGGGTAACATTCATTCATCATATATCCACATTATGTCTAAGCATGTTATGTACATATCACATACATTTTTACATCCCATGCATACACTTGGCATACTGTAATGTAAACCTCACATCCATCATATATCCATATGCATTTGTAGTCACATTATGTCTAGGCATATTATGTAGATCACTAACCTTCAATCTTACAATCACCCATGAATGTTAAGCATAACATAACATTATAATCATAATGCTTGAAGAATGCATCATATCATATTAACAAATGTATCACACTAACTATAAGGATCATCCTTTACTCAAGGCTCTTGAAAGGAAAAAACTCACTCCTTTCTTTCCTTCTTTCAACACTCTTTATCTTTAAAATTGTAACTAGACTAAAACTAATGGTGAAGATTAGCTTATGACTAGAGGCATGTTTAACAAAGTGATGGCAGCATTAGAATAAAGGATGATAGCACTTATAAAAGAAAAGATTCAAGAGAAGTTTAGTCCTAAAGTCCAATAACAAGTCGCTCCGAATAACCCAATGAGCATGAATTCAACCATGGGGGCAAACAATGACCAAAGAACCAAGCCAAGGAAGATTTTCCATAGACTTCCCCATTTGAATAAGTCTTTATCCATAATGCTTAAGGAATTAAAAGAAGAGAACCTCCTTCGACCTTTAATACCTGAACATTATTCTTCACCACTTCCACTTAACCATCGCCATGACCTATATTGTGCTCACCACTAAAAGACTAGCCACCTAACTGACAATTGCAAAGCCCTTCATTGAAGCATTCAAGACCTCATGGACCGTGGCGTGATACCCTACCCTAAAGACCACTCATTATTGGACCTAACTAACATTCCTCAAATCTTTGAAAAGTGAGGTTCTCTCTTCCTGACATTCAGTTTGCCACCCCATAGGCCAGCTATTGACCAACTACCAGATCACTCCAATCAAAGATATGAACTGATCTAATGAAGATGTGGAGACCGCCATAGTTTTCTTTTCTACTTGTTTCTTTCTTCTATGTTAGAACAATTAAAGTTTAATAAAACATCATTTTGTTTTCTTCATGAGCATTTTTGTGTACCATAATCACTGTATAGCATGATACTCTTGAAAGTGAGTTGAGAGATTAAAAAAAAGAAAAAAGAAATAAGCATAATTAGCTTAATCCACATTTGTTACAAATAATTCATAATGACTCACCACTGCTACACACAATTTTGAAGCTTAAAACTTGATCTTTCCTTATAAAGCATGAGAAATATCCCTGAATGTGAGATGAGAGAAAGGAAATAATAAGCTGGGGATAACTAAACCTAAAAGAATGCCTTTTGTTCAAATCTTAAAAGAAGTCCAAACTTCACAAGCTCTAAAACTTAAAGTATCAAATTCATTTTATATCATCATCTTTAAAGCCTAAATGCTCATGGCAATTATACCAAAAAGTCAAATATTTTTGGTTCTTCCTCACACAAAAATCAAGAAGTCAGAAGGTGCTAAACTCCAAAGCTTACAAAAAAAAAAAGATTTGCCTTAAGCCTGAAGCAATTGAGCATTCTCCTTTTAACTATGGTTGCCCTCAAAGAAATGAGTTTTCTTATTCCCGATGGGTCAGTTAACAAAAAGTATGAGCCTAGGCAAAAGTTAAGAAAATTTGAGGGAAAATAGTAAAAATCTTCAAGAATGACTAATAATAAGGATATCATTAATGTAGTACTCGAAAAGGTCAAAAGGATGACATTCAACATTCAACAGTGTAAAGATTCAAAATGCTGGGGGGCACAAAGTTGGCAACCACTGTAAGCCACCTATTGATACAAAGAGATCTATCAACTTTTAAGAGCTTTAAAACATATCAAGCCATCTTAAAAGGTGCAAGAACAAAATCAATTGATCAAACATGCATAGTCAGATCCCAAGCCTTAACCAAATGTGAATAAGCTAAAATAAATAAATAAATAAAAAAGAGAAGCTTGCTAGGTTGAAAACTCGTAAAGGGCGGTATAGGCAAAAATTAAAGCAAATCTCATTAGATTGAAAACCTGCAAAGGGTGATTTAGGTAATAATTAGAGGCCGAGAGAAAATATTTAGTTTGAAAATCTTTAGACCAACTAACAACAAGAGTACCATGATGTGCAATCACATGCTCATCATAATCATTCACTTTTCAGCTACACATGCTTAACCCCCATGGCAAATTGACATTTCGCCCAAGCCTTGGCCTCACCAAGGTTTACCTCTCAACCTACCTTCCCTAACCTTTTCCATCACCATAACTGGACCTCTTTAAGAGACATCTTATTCTCAACCTAGCCTACAACTTCACTACTTCACTCTTTTCTCAAACCTAACTTTTTCCTATAATAAGTTTGAGAAAAGAATGATCCTAATAATAAAACATGTACTAACTCATACATTTAGAAACATTATCACATGTACATCATAAACAATAGGTTCACTCACTCACACTCATTCATACATCCGTTTTAAGAAAGAGTACCCATTTTGCCTGTTCATACATTTGCCTTCACACATCCATCACAAAATAACATTCATTTATTATGAGTAAAAATACATTCATCATACATCTGTATTCATCACTCATTAATCATAAAAGTCGATTCATTCATTCAAAAGTCATAGTCATGTCTTACATGTATTCACCATTCATTCATTCATTTAGAAGAAAAAAAGCAAAAACACACGTGTCACTACATTTATTAGAACTTTATTACTCCTTCATCTAGAAAAGATTAGGAGTAAACACATATCACTACATTCTTCATAAATGTATTATTCACCACTCAGTTAAAAACATACCTTGCTACATTCCTTCATCTAGAAAAGATTAGGAACTGATTCACATATCACTCATTCATCACTGAATTCATTCACCCGCACTTATCTAAGTAAGCACGTAATTAATAGATACATATCCACCAATTTATGACATATTCATATTAAATTACTTTATCATTAGAGTCATCGCATTCATATATCACCTTCAGGATTTCACACTCATTCATAGGATAAAGTGCAATCAATCATTCATTAAAGTTATCCCATTCATCACCTTCATGGTTTCATGCTCATTCATCTAAGATAAGATAGAATACATTCATTCATTTAAGAGAAAACTAGGTCACCAATCACTAAACACATTCATACATTTGCATATGTATCTATTCATTCATCTAACATTAGCCATACGCTTTAGGCACACCACTAATTAGGTTTACATACATAAGCATCTTATCATACATCAGTCATATAAAGGACAAATAACATGCACATGTATCATTTAGAATAGAGTCACATTCCTCTATGTATTATAGAAAAAGGTTCATCCTTCCAGTTGTCTAAAAACTAAGCAAAAACTTATCCATGTAGGGCATTACATTCAGTCATGTATACTCACGTGCATTAGCTATATATATGCTACATTTAAGCCTTTAAATCATGCACTTACATCACACATAACAAATGTGCACATGATGTCACACACATACTTGCACGATATTAATGTCCTTAACACTAGATATGGTTTGAACCATTACTTTTAGACCTATCACCAGATTTAGTTCAGTCTGCTTACTCAGGCCTATCACCGAATTCAGTTCAATTAGCAGACTTTAGACCTATCACTAGATTTGGTTCGATCAACCTACTCAGACCTAACACTAGATTTAGTTCAATCAGCGAACTTAGACCTAACATTAGATTTGATTCGATCAGCTCACTTAGACCTAAAACCAGATTTAGTTTAATCAGCTTACTCAGACCTAACACTAGATTCAATTCGATCAACATAATTATACCTATCACCAGATTCGGTTCTGTCAGCATACTATAAACCTATCACTAAATTTGGTTCGATCAACCTACTAAGACTTATCACCAAATTTGATTCGATCAATATCTCTAAACTCATCACTAGATTCAATTCGATCAATTCTTTCGGATTTATCACTAGATTTGGTTCAATCCATTTGTAACTTATGAACTTGAAGGCAAATAGGCACCCATATTCAATGTAGTTTATCTTTCCCTGGAGGTGAACAAGCACCCACACTCAATGTAGTTTTCTTTAGCTTCAATTCAAAATCATCCAAAGGCAAACATGCACCTATATTCAATGTAGTTTATCTTCACTTGGAGGTGAATAGGCACTAGCATTCGGTGTAGTTTTCTTCAGCTTTAATTTAAAATCATCCAAAGGCAAATAGGCACCTATATTCAGTGTAGTTTATCTTCACTTGAAGTTAAATAGGCACCCGTATTTGGTGTAGTTTTTTTTAGCTTCAATTTAAATCATCTGAAAGCAAATAGGCACCTACATTTTGTATAGTTTTCTTCAGTTCAACATCTTAAAATTCCCTTAAAGACGAACAGGAACCCATATTCGGTGTAGTTTATCTTCACCCAAAGGCTTGTAAATATCCATATTTGATGTAGCTCACTTTCAAACCTTATCTAGAAACATCAAAGCAAAAACATGTTTTAATCTAGTTAGATTTTTACTTCACCCGAGGATAAGTAGGCACCCATATTCGGTGTAGTTTTCTTGATAATATCAATTCTTTTTTGAAGGGAAAATATAACTCAAGTCTAGTAGGCTTTTGCAAATGATTCAGAGGTAAGCATCTATATTCGATGTAGCTTCACGCCAGGTAAGTATACCTTCAGATAGGTATTTCTAACTTAGGTACTTTGATGTGCACTGTTACTTTGGCATTTCACAGCACACACCAAAGTGAGGGGTAACTATAAATGCTTCGCCTTTTTGCCTATGATAATAACTAGAGATAGGCTCTTAAAAAATGGCACTGACCCTTAGGAAGCCAGTCTGCATGGACCTATTTCAGCCCATGTGATAAGGTTCGCACGGATATACTCTACCTAGGTCCATACTAGCCTAATCCTTTCTATTAAACCCAAGGCCCATAATCTACATAGATAAACTCAGGCCCACATCTGCACAGACTAACTCAAAATTAGCCCAAAGCCTATAGACTGGCGGGAAAGAATACCACCTAGGTCTGCATGGACTTAGTAGTCGGGGTCTACACAGACTTGTCAACAAAATCTTCCAAAAGCATAGGATCCCTATCTAGATGATGAATCACAGTCCTGAAAGGACTCTACCACCTTTAGATGGGATATTTGCACCCTAGAGGCTATAAATACCCCTTTTAGAGGAGCTCAAAGAGGAAGCTTGGAGGCTCTTTGAGCATAATATTTTGAGTATCCGAGATGTCCATTCTGTGAGTCTAGGAGAGGACTTCGACCAGGATACGATCTATTAGTCTTTTTAGCCTTTATTCAAAACTATTCTTTTTCCAAACCTCTACCTTTTTGTGCCATTATTCAAGATTTCAATCACAAGGTAAGATTTGAGGCCTTCTACTATGCATTCATACTACTTTTATGGGCTTAGGATCTCTAAGGATTGATCACAAGTGAGGTGATTTTGTGTAATCCCCACTTTGATCATAAGAGTATATCGTCATTTTAAGTTGTTCCTTCTTATATAATTAATTGTTTTCATGTTATAACTATTCTATAATTTTCAACCTAATCGCACAGACCTGTATGTGATCATGATGATGTCCGTATAGACTTTCTTTATCGATATGTGCATAATATGTCGTCCGTACAGACTTATGTTTAGTGTCCTATTTGTCTTATATATCCTATTTTAACCTATTTTGTTTATCATATTGACATAATTCTATGATGTTAGCATGTCATATATTTATTCCATTCTCTAAAATGCATATTGTTGATGTACTGAACCGTTGTGTGTTCGTACGAACTCTTTCTCACGAAGAATGTAATCCGTACAGATGATCTTGTTTTATTTTTATTTATTTTGTATTTAAGTTTGCATGGACTCCCTCTCATGAGGAACAAAATCTGCGTGGATATATGTGTATTATACGTGTTCGCTCATGAGGAACTTAGTCTGCACAAATTAAAGTCATGTTTTGTTTTGGTTTTCCTGCATGTCTCCCTTTGTTTGTAGTCCTCACGGACTCCCTCTCATAAGGGAAGTAGTCCGCATGGACTTATATCTGTGACCTTGAATCTACCCATACATTTAACATGTATCATTTATAAATAGTAATGATTATGTCACTTCATGAACATTTCATGACATAACTCATGGCTCATTAATATTGATGTTATGTTACTTAATGATGTTGTCTTTTAAAGTCCTTATGGGCCATTGTGTATCATTTCTAACCAATTTCTTTGAGATGGTTACAATTGACCAATCTTATCGAAGTTAGAAGTCTAGATGGACTTAATCTATCACACTATTATCAATCTGCACAGACATATTCTGATGCCTTATAGAGTCTACGCGGACTTAACGACATACAAGCAGAACCAATTTTATGTTATAGATTATTTCCATTAGTTTTGTACTTTTTTAACTCTCTTGTTTATTTTGGATTGTAATAGGTAGTTAATAACTCATTTTACATGACAAAGTCTAAACCTCACACTAAAATAGTTTTCTATCTAATTAATTAGTATTTTCCTAATAAAAAATGGATTTGATTTTTCATTTTTCAAAAGTCACGATGAAAAAATGTAATAAAGGCCAATCTTCTAAAGATAGGAGTTGGGTAATTATTGCTAATTCCTATGAAATTATGGGTAGTTGTTAGGTCACACCACAACTAATCAATGACCCACTTTCTGGATGTATAACATACTTGTCATATTCCTTTAAATACGATACTTTACTTTCTTTACAATGAAAAGTTGACATAACTGCTCTAAATATAATGCATGCTTACTTGATATAGGATTGATAAACATTACAATATACAAAGAAGGCATATTATTCAAGCATAAATAAGATCTAAATTCTAAACCTTTTAAGTACAAAAGATCATAGGTCCTGCTATAGAGGCCAGGTGGTGACTCCACTAATCACTCTCGTTTTCGATAAAAATATCATAATCTCTACACCTACCTTTAAGTATTTCATGACATTCCCAACCTTCTAGCTATATATATTGATACAATGAGATTCTTTAACTGACATAGACTAATTATCAATGTGAAAATCTCATGGTGGGTCTCTAATGAACTTGCTTCCCAAGCAAGCATCCATATGTTAATTACAAGCATCATTATGCTTACAGCTTATGAGAACTACTACTTAACCTAGTTAAAAAGCATAGCATGTGCTTATCTAGCCATATTAATAATGTCCCATCTTGTTAATACTATGACTAGGGATGATTTTAGTATTATCAAATTTTCATGCAATAAGAATCTCACATCATAAACTCTTCATATCTACATGGTAATTGTATAATAGGGACTTTATAACATGGTTTAAGACATTGCAAGTAATTATAAATATTATAAAAGTACCATGAAATAAAGAAATGCCATTTTATTAATAAATAAAGTCCACATATTACATGAAAATAATCCATATTTTATAAGCTCTAAGGCATAAAACTAACATAATCTCTATTTCAAAATTTACAAAGAATTCTCTAGTAATTCAAAAAAGCTTTAAAAACTATAGAATTTGTAAATTAAGCTTTATATCTCAATAATCATGTTTTTGTTGTAAACTCTAAATGTATTTATTTAACCCTTATGGATTTTATTTTTAGAAATCTTCAGTTTGTGGTTGGCATTTTTTACTGCAACTCATTTTTTACTTTGTTTTTCTTTTCAACTTCAAAATTTTAGTGTTTAATTTGATTATGTTCTTTCTTATCCTTGCCAATTAAGGTCCTTGTCATTATCTATGAGCTTGAATTTATTATATAATGTTTTTTAATCACTTTATCCCTGTATTTTTTTCACAAAAACCTATATCTCATTATTGATCACTAATTGTTCATCTTGAAAATTTGAGTTATTTTATTTTCTCACGAACCTTTTTAGAATTATACTTAGAACTTAGAAGACATGGATACTTGGAAACTTTTTTATGTAAACTTGTATAGAATTATACCTTATACTTGGAACCTTTTCACATAAATTTGTATCTTATTTTTTCTATTTAATTCCTTTAAGCTAAAATTAAATATAATGAAAGGTATGCAATTTCATTAATATATTATATTTATTTACTATTTTTGTACGCAACTTTCTATCAACTGTAAATATATCTTTCTAATTTTCTATGCTATGAAAGTAGGTGAAAAATATAATTAATAAACACCATATTAATATTCACCAAAAGGATTATATACGTGTGTATATATATGTGTGTGTGTGTGTGTGCGTGTGTGTATATATATATGTAAACACACTTATACACATATATAATATGCAAGTGATTTCAATTTATTGCCATGCCTTGAGATATTCCATGAAGTAAGGGAAAGGCTTCAATTTTGTTAAAGTTAAAGATGTATCAGATTTATGTAATGTATAGACTTTAACAGGTCGCACTCTTATGTAGGTCATGTATAGTTTTGGGCTTAAGCCAAAGTATGTATTTAATCATAGAATTTAAATCATGGATCTATAGTTATAAATTTAAATACACTTTTAAATTAAGTTATGTATGTTTGACATCTCTTCCTAAGGTTGAGACTGTGTTGTTGGATTTGATGAGTTAGAGTGATCAGATGGATTACGGAGAAGTGGGAATGTATGTATCTAATTATAAAAGTGTTTTTAACAAGTTTAAAAATTTTTGGATAGTGCCCAGTACAATCATTATGCTACTAAAATTTTAGCACGTGGATTTCAAAATTTTAGACCCTTAATATGGCACTAAGAAGTTTTACACAAGTAAAAAATTTTATATATCATAATTTTATATTTGATTTAAAAAGATATGTTTATATTTATAACAAATCTTAAAAAAGAAATAAATTTTATGATAAATGTGGATAGCATATATTGTGTCGCACACCTTAGTTGTGTCAGGTGACCAGCCAGCGATTAGACCGGGTAAAGAGTGTCACATTTTGTGTTCTTAACGGGAAATTATAAAGGAAATATTCAATTTTTTTTGTTGTCCTATTAATTAATATCATTTGCAGGTCTATATTTTGTTTACTATAATATTTCTATTGCTCTTTGAGGTCCTTATGCTAGAAATCCTTTAAGGTAAGTAATATGTATCAAGTTCCATATTATGCTATTATGTTTCCTTGCATTAATTTGTTTTCAATGTATCATTAATCATTGATTGTGAATTAATTTATTGATAGAAAAGATGAAGAGAAAAAAATGCTTGACTCATATTCTTTTGTCTATCGTGTGGATTATTTTTGGTATGCTAATTCTAATTCATTAAAATCTACGTTTGTTGATTTTGGAAAAATGGTTAAATTGTAGACAAATTCATTTATAAATAAAAAAAAAGTCATATGGATATTCATAGGTATTCCTTTTATTTTGTTTTTAGGTTGTAATATCTCAAAAAATTAAGAGTGGTGGAAAAGTTGTATAGACTAAAGAGCAATTTAATTTGTTTGTTGGCATTTACTTTTGAGGTGCTAATATTGGTAAAAGAAGTAGAGGTAAATGGGGTGAAAAGGGATGGTCATGAGTGAACAATGAAATGAAAATTACCGCTGTATATAACTAAAACATAAATTGGATTGGATGAAACAACAATAGAAATTATGAAAAAAATTAAAAGGAAATGAAACTCGATTAGGATGGAATCCCAACAAAGGTACAATTATTGCCACAGGTGAATGGTAGGATGCAAAAATTCAAGTAAGTTCAGCTTATTTATTTTAATTTAGTACTAACAAAAGTTGAATATTTATAATTTATTTAATAAATGTCTAGAAAAATTCAAGTTTTGCAAGATTTCATGATAGAGGAACTAGATAAGAATTGTATGAAAAATATAAAAATATATTTATGAGTACTGTGGAAACTAGTGAAAATGCTTATGCTCCTTTTTTCTAGAATTTTGCTAAAAGTCATTGAAGAGGCGAAACATGATAATGTTATTTCATTTTAGCAAAATGATTGTACAGAAAAACATTTTAAAGATAGTTTAGAAATAATGATGAATTTAAAGTTTATACTAGGAACTTCAATCACACAAATTCCTATTCAAACTATTGGTTTAAAGCATAATGATGCTACTACTGGTCAATAGACCATGATAAAATAAAAGAGAATAGATTCATCTACTAGTGATATAATGGAGAAAAAAAGATGGTTAAAGGAAAAAATATCAGGTACTACATTGCTATAATATAATCAAAGAATTGAAAGGAAACACGAAAGAAAGTATAGAAAACAACACATATGCATTATGTACAAATTTGGGAGATCGACTCGAATGTCTATTAAGGTTATGTAAAATTTGCTCTTAATGCCATAGGTGGAAGAAGATGGGAATATTCATCTTTTTTCTTTTGTACAGTTTTTTTGAACAAAAAATAAAAAGAGAAATGTAGGTTACCTTACTAAGTGCAAAAACAAAATGGAAATGGCTTTAAAATTATTATGCATTGTGGATTCAAGGATTCTATAACTTGAACAATTAGTATATTAATGTTTAGATTATTTTTAGCATTATGTTTTTCTTTAAAAATTTATAGATGATTGATTAATAATTTGGTTTAATTAGAAACTTTTTTATTGACTTGTATTTTTTACTTCTATTTTATCATATTATAAAGCACATTTACTATTTTTTTTAAATGTTGGTAGTTTAATTGAATTTGATATTACTAATTTTTTTTGTTTGTAGATATGGATGTTGTACAAAAATCATCATTGATGATGACACTAAGGATAATAATGTTTAGATTATGTCAATATGCTATATAAATTTTTTGCTCAACATTATTTGAGACATATCAATAAACAGTCATATATGAATTCATTTCAAACTAAGATGATATAGTTATTAGAAGTAATAAAAGGAAATGAAAAAAGATGTCATAATATTTTTAAAATGGATAGACAAACTTTCATTACTCTTTGTCAAGATCTTAATAGAAATTATGGATTAATGCCTTCAAAGAAAATGTCAGTTTTGGAAAAGTTAGTATTTCCTCATATTCTTGCTCTAAGAGCACATTATCCATAAGTTTAGAAACGCTTTCAACATTCGGGTAAAACAATTAATAGAAATTTTTGTGCAATATTGAAAGTAGTGCTAAAATTTTCAATTGACTTGATAAAACCTAAAGATCCAAAATTTTTAACTATTCCTCTTAAAATATATAATGATGAAAGATATATG
>CANXYI010472773.1:0-15839 GCA_948208565.1 Hura crepitans
GAATCATAGTCTTCAAAAAATTACATTCTTATAACCAAAAATTCAAAAATACTTTAATTAGTGCCTTCCTCAAATTTCATAATTTTTAACTTAGTAGAACTTACTAAATTAATAAATCACCATTTTAATTAACTTGAATAAATTATTTCCCTTGGTTTAAAAATTTTAACCTTAATACCATTGGCATAGTTAGAATTTTTCACAACTAAGTTATGCTATTTTCAAATTTTTCTTGGCTCATTTTCAATATTGTATCATTCAACAAAAATCGAGTTACTATTTATGAGTACATTGCATTTCAAACTTCTTTTGCTTATTTTACCACTTATATAACCTCAAATGGTTCCCAAATTTCACCACTCAGTCTTTTAATTAATAATTATTTTTAGTACAATAAATTTAACTAGACTCGGGTGGTACTAATCATAGCCTGGTGTTATTATTCATGGAGATCGGGTCCCAAAACTCACTCCTTTCACACTTTTGCATTCCTTTCAAGTTATTTTCATGTTTCTACCTCTTTATACATGTTCCATTTATTAATGAGCCTTAATTCACCCTTTCCTAGAATTGCCATTGGCAATTTGAAAAATAGCTATTACATCCCTTAGTGAGTTTTCACTCTGCTATTCATACCAATCGACTCAACTCAATCTATCCATCAATTTTATTTCCCATAGTTTCCTTTAATTCTCACTCTATGTAAGGGTAAATTAGACCAAAAGTCTTAGCATGACATACATAATTTATAGATATGAAGTAGGTGTACAACTTAAGCAATAAGTGATATTGATGAATCATACAATTTAAGCTATTTAGTAACATATATCACATGTATAGTTACTTTAAGAGAATTAATGTATACTTGATTCTTATCATATAAGAAGTTACTTATTTGCCCTTAATCAAAGGACAAAAGCCTGATACTAGATAACGAGACTATTGAGGCCACATAGGTCATATGGGGGATATCTTAAAGCTGGGACCACATAGGTCATACTGAACTGCATAGGTCTTACAAAGACCTAAAGGTCATAATAGGGATCTAAAGGTCATAGTTTAATATAAAGTCTCGTAGGCAAGTACTAAGGTTTGTAAATCATAATATGGGGCTAAAAAAACATAGATTAGGGCTCATGGGCCATAAATAACTATAGAAGTAGCCTAGTAGCTACTAAACTCCCTAATTGAATGGTCAACCTATTCAAATTAGGTTGTCCACATTAATATGGGCATTTAGATTCTCAATTATATTTTAACATAGTTATCATCATATTATTATTCAAATAATTTAATGACATCATAAATGTATATAGCATTATTATTTCATCAAAGTTCTCACGATTACCTTGTTGCCTACTAAATCCTTATCTTTAGGCTATTAGCCTTAATTCTTCATTTAAATAGGCTTTTTCCTCAAAATAGGGCCATTTGGCAAAAAATTCAAATCCATATCAAATTTATCATATTAAAACTCCATAATACATAATAACCTTATTTTGATATAATGCATACATAAATTACCTCAAATAAACCATTAATAGCCTCAAACACATGCTTGCCATGTCACTATAAAAAATGCTAATCCATAGGCTCTTAATCATATTCATCACCAAAAATAGGTTTAATCATACCTAACATATTTACTTAAGGACATAAAGTGAAATTCAAAATTTAAATTCACATTAACTTTAAACTTAGATTGTTGGTTTTCTACATACAAGTATAGCTTTGAATGATTCTATAATGGCTAAAATTTTCCACTATACATGTTAACTATGTTATTACATGCAAAATTACTTTAAATTGTGCTTACATATATTCATGCACATATAAGTTCAACATATCATGTGTTTGGCCTACATACCACTTTCACACCTCAATTGATGTAATTATGCATTAACATGCTAAAATAATTCCATAAGGCTTAAAATACAATTTGAAAACTTTAAATATGTTAATATTCATCATTTTTGCATGCTACTTATCTTGAATCATTTGAAATTTCCATTTATGAATTTTTAGCATGCTAAGACCTCATTTTTCCATAATTATATTTTAACATACCTATATAAACAATGTTAGCTATTCCACTACACTTACTACCATTTTTACATCTTTGACTTATAATTTATTATGAATTAATCATAACATCCATAAATTTCCATATAATTCATTTATGTACATTTAGTTTCTTTATATAGTGCATTTTGACTAAATATAGGTTTTAGGATTAGAATTACATACTCATATTACTTTATATTGTAATTATACACTTGTATACATGATCATATGAGCTAAAATCATATATTTCACATACATATCTCATTTTAATGGGTAATACATTTATGTATATGTTATCACTATGTTGAAGACATGCCAATCACATTGATATAGCTCTAGTATAAACATCTATCTCTCTATAGCATGTTTTAAGAGCATTTCATTTAGTAAAATGTTTAACATACACATTTACAATCATTATTCAAAAATAAGGTCGCAAGCATATTACCTAATTATGTTTAATTAATTTATGCACGTCATTACTAAAGCATTTTCAGTACTTAATCCATCTATATACACAAGCATGCAATCTTAAATTCATAAGATTATGTATTATATTGGATACACATACCTAAAATAACCCAAATGTTCTTTTTCTTCCTTAAATTAGCCATTTCTTTTCCTTTTCCTTTGTTCTCATATCTTTCCTTTTCCAACAAAACATCTATATAAATTTATATGTCTAACTAAAAGACAAATTAAGTTAATAAATCATCATTTACCATCCTAAACAATCCCCAAAAATAATAAAACCCATAAAAGAAGCACTTGCTTTATGAGAAGGCATAATTCATCCATAAACTCAAAGTTTCTAAATTTTACAATTAAGCCCTTAATCTTGGTAATAGCTATAAATGAGTTTATGGTGGTGTAAATATGGGAAAAAAAGCTTTCAAGAATAAAAATAGAGGGAGAAGGAATAGGCTTTTGTGGGAGAGAAAGAAGATGAGTATTCCTTTTTAAATTAACTGTTTAACTTGCTTTTATATTTAAATGTTTATATGGTTAAGATTTAATCTCCTTGTATCTAATAGTTCACAAAAATCATTAAGGCTTTTTTCTCTCTTTTAAATAAATTCTCCCATTTTTGAACTTTAATTTTCATCTCTTAATATCACATTAAATCATAGGTATAAAAAAACCAAGGTTCCCAAATTAACTGTACACAAAAATTGAGAAAATTTGATTAAAAACCACTTGATTTCCTTTTAATTTTTTAAAAATTCCCATGATCTCTAAAAATTTCAATGCCAATTCTAATGGTCTATTTTGAATGTTTGAGCATAAGGTTGTGACATTCTTAAGTCATTTTGAGCAAAAAAAATTAGAAATTATTTAGTCCTGAATAGTCTACTATTCATAAGACAATACTGTAAAATTTTATTTCTATTTTTAACCTATATTTAACCTTGAATAGTTTACAATTCATTTCAAAAATTACCCTAAATTTTGTTGTAAATAATACTTCCATCTAGTCCAAGTATTGTGACTTAAGTCTTGAAAAATACTATTTATATCCTAAAAAGTACTATTCATAACCTTGGGAATTGTTGAGTGTTATAGTTTTTCATCTTTTAAAAGAATTTTGTACTTGAAATTGTACCTAGTTCAAAATATTGTGGGTATTCCTCTTTCATCTATGATTCATTTTCCCTTATAACTTTCTCAATATTATAATGTCTCTAAAGACCTTTCACTAAAGGAATTATTTAGCTTCTCAACTCCTTAACCTCCCTTACTAGAATCTTTATTGGTTCCTCTTCATATATCATGTCTAGTTGTACATCAATCTCTTCAGTTGACAACACATGCAAAGGATCAGATTTGTATCTCTATAACATCAATACATGAAAAGCATTATGTATCTCTTGTAATTTTAGTGGCAAAAGCAAGTGTATAGGCAATTGTTCTTACTCATTTTATAATCTTGTCGGGACTAATAAAACTTTCTTTCCAAACTTTAATACCTTCCTCCATGGTGAAACTTTAAGAAACACTTTGTCGCTAACTTCATATGTGATGTCCTTTTACTTTAAATCAGCCTAGGACTTTTGTCTATCAAACATTACCTTTAGTCTATCTTTAATGACTTTAATCTTCACCTCAGCATTGTTAATTAAATATGGTCTCATGATTTTATTCTTGCTTAACTCACACCAAAAAAGAGGAGTTCTACATTTTCTCCTATAAGAAGCTCATATAAGGCCATTCCTAAATTTGTCTAGTGACAATTATATGTGAATTCTACCAAAGAGAGATATTGATCTTAGCTTCATTTGAATTTTATAGCACAACTTTTGAGCATATCTTTTAGTACCTATAGAGCATGCTTCTCATTATAATAATTACTATCAACTAGATAATAAAGTTAATCAAGTATAGTGGTTACCTAAATGACTCACTTAGATTGGCCATCCATATGGGAATGAAATGCTATGCTAAAGTTGAATCAAGTGGCTAAGGCATTATGCAATTTATTCCAAAATCTAAAAGTGAACCTCGGATCTCGATCTTATATTATGTACAATGGCACTACATCAAACCTTATAATCTCATCAATATACAATCTGTAAACTTTTCCAAGGAATAGTCCATTTTTTTAGGTATGAAACAAGTAATCTTTATAAATTTGTCTACTATCACCCAAATTGAATCACACATACTCCTTGTCATAGGTAAACCCATTACAAACTCCATTGTAACTCTTTCTAATTTCCATTCTATTGCTATTAGAAAAAGCAAACTAGAAGGGACTTTGTGTTTTACTTTAACTTGTTGACAAGTAAAACATTTGGTCATATGTTCTGTAACATCTTTCTTCATACCACACCACCAATAAATAGGCTTTAAATCTTGATACATTTTATGTTATTGGGATGTATAACATATGGAGCATTACATGATTCATGTAAATTTTGCTTTTTTTAAATCTTTTATATCAAGTAAACATAATATATCATGATAATATATACATCCATCACTCTTGATCTCAAATTCTATAGACTTTCCCTCTTAAATCAAACCCATAACACTTATAAGCCTGCTATTATCTTTTTATGCTTCTTTCACTTATTGTAACAAACTTGACTTGTAATTCTACCAAAAGAGCTCTATCCTACATAACTTTAAATTCACATTCATAACTCTCATAGTTGACAAGAATTTCTTACTCAAAGAATTTGCTACCAAATTGGCTTTACAAGGATAGTAGTCTATGATGCTTGTAAGTCAAGGCTCTATGAACAATATCTTCGAGGCTCAAAAAGTGTGCCTGGAGTGTTAGGTCACCTTAATGAGGATCAAGAAGGGGCATACTGGTCATAAAACTTTTAAGGGCTAAAAAATAATGAAAATGACTTAATTTAAAAATTTAACAGAAATAATAAATTATTTAAGGCTATAAGATCATATGGACTTAGGTCAGGAATGACTCGAGATATGCTCGAACAGACTTGCAAATGCCACACTTTAAAGGTCAAAAATTCCAATTAGACTATTAGTGAAGTAATTTTAATTTTTTGAGGTCATTTGGTAATTTTTTGGAATTTTCAGCAATTTTAAGATTCTCCAAGAAATTACTAGATTTACTTGTCAATGGAATTTCATCATGAAATTTTATTGAATTATAAATAAGCCCAATTAAGGATTTTTAGAACTAATGTAATGATTTTTTGAGGTTTGAGTGAATTATAAAAATTTCTCAAAGTTTTAGTTACAATTGAGCATTTTAGTGGTGCTCACGTGACATGTGTCATAACTCGAGCCACCCCAGCCCACTATATAAGCCATTCTTGCCATGTGGACATTCCATAAAGTGCCCATTGCCACCTTTCTTTCTCTTCCCTCCCTCTCCCTTTGTAGCTGACGCCTCTTCCACCTTAAAGCCTCTATTTTTTTTATTCAATTCAATCTTAATTCACATAAAAAAATCACATTAATTAGGTAGGAATTCATCTTTAAAGCTTAGGGACACCATAGCCCACCATAGAGATTGCAAACTAAAGATTGGGTTACATACATAGTGGCTAGGAAATTCAATTTTATGTGTAAGGGGTTTTTCTTCCTTTTTATTTAACTTTTAAGTAGTGCCCTCAATTCTAAGCAATTCCATGTTTTTAGATTTTTAATTGGTTGCTTGCATGATTTTTTAGTATTTTTTTATGTTAGTATGTGTTGTATATAGGCTTGAGAAGGGATGATGTTCAACAACTTAATTAAAGGTCCTAAAGTGTAGAAAAAGCTTCTAAAGTAATCTAGGTTTGTGAATTTGATCTAATCTCAACATGCCATTATGTGTGTGTGTGAGTTATACCATGTAATTGTGTATGGAAATACTAATTTGATCATGTATTATGTATGAGCTAATGATATAATCATAGTTTAGTGTTAATGGTATGTGTAAATGATGGTAAACATATAAGATTAAAAGGAAGAATAGGTGTATGGCTATGATCTTATTTAGGCTAAGAGGTTTGATCATGGGGGAAATGGCTTGTATGCGATGAAATAACATGTGTACATGGCAAAAAATATGAAAAATGGCATGTATGGTCATGAACCCATTTTGGTCGAGAGGTATGTGGATGTGTCTTGGCATGTTAATCATGTGTATGCCATGTATATATGGTCTAATTAATGGGAAATGGCATGTTAAGCATGGATATGGATGTGTGTGTGATGGAATTAGTTAAAAAGTGTAAGTATCTATAAGAATAAGGTTGGGCCAAGGCCTGTGCATGATGTGTCATGGCATGACATACATGGTATGTCATGGGTGTATATGCGTGTCTGCTAGAATTTTGATATATGATATGTATGTGTGATCAAAAGTGGAAATGTGCATGTGTGTGCTCATAAATAAGCATTGGCTAAGAGGTATGGCATGTATGACATGTATGTTATATATGTGTGACATGGTGTATGTTGTGTGTGAATTGCATGACATGTTGAGCATATAATGAATGATATCTAAATGGTATGGAATGTGCATAAAAGATGTGGATGAATAAGATATAATTTATGACATATAAAGGTAATGTAAATGTGCCCATGATTTTGGGTAAGAAATGGTGATAAAATGGCATTGAAGGAATGATAAAAAAGTGACCTCAAAATGAGGTCCTAAATATGCCTAAAAATGACCGATAAATTGAACATGAATTGTACTTAATTCTGATGAAAATAGAAGGCCTCTTTTGTTGGCATTTTGGTTAATTGGAATGAGATTGAATATGGCCTAGAATGGTAAGTTTGTATGGCTTGAATTATGGCATGAAATGGACATAGAAAAGTGACCTAAATCTATCATATAAAAATGGACTTGTAACTAGTATGATAAAAAAGGACCTTTAATTGTCCGGTAAAATATGACCTATAATTGTTCAGATAATATTGAGCTATAGGAAATAAAAATAACTGTGTATAAATCATTTGTAAATAATTTAAGATGATGATCAGTAAGAAAATTAACATAAATAAAAATAGTTGGCCCATTAGTTAGACCTACTAGATAGGTTAACTGATCAACTGGAGATTAGTAGCTACTAGATATTTGTTTTCTTATTAGACTAGGCCAGTGCAGTAGTCAAAGTCCATAAGAAGGGCCATTGTACTATCATATGATAATGATATTTGTCTATTTATTAGACCAAGTTGGTGCAGCAGTTGAGGTCCATAAGATGGACAATTGCATTATATTGTTGATACTACTATTTGTTCATCAGACATGACTAGTACACCGATTGCGGTCCACATGATGGGCCACTGCACTATGATGTGGATAATGTGACATAATGATATAATGATATATTTATTTTTCTAGTACTAGAGAGATCTAGGCCCCTGCTATTAGACTAGGCCGGTGTAGCTGTCGAGGTCCATAGGATGGGCTATTACACTAATGATGGTGCAGAGCCTAGGTGCAAAATGCAGGGCCATTGCATAGTTTGAGTTGCCTCTTGGTCTAGTGTTTGAAAGTGTAGTCTATCTAGTTGGGCCTGCTTAATAAATTGAATATTTCAACTGATGATAGATAACAGTAACACTAAAATTAATGACAACATGGTAAGGGCATAAGTTAAAATAACTAAATTATAAGATGGGATAATAAAATAATATTATTCTTGTGACATGGCTATTATATGTTGTATTCATGCATCCATGGCATGTCTGATCCATCTGTGTGCTTGCATTGACATGTTCTTATTGTATCGAATTCACCATTGAGTTTCATACTTAGTGTATCAGTGTTTTGGTGTGCAGGGAACAGCAGGTAGTAGTCTATCCTTAAGTTCTGTGTAGAGTAGCAGCAGAGGAATTGAAGGGTATAAGATTTTGTACTTTTAATGGCTTTAGTAGGCACTTATGTAAATACTATAGGTTATAGGTTTAGCTAGCTTAGAAGCTGTTAGAGTCTATAAATATAAGCTAAACATGTGGTGTAATTAAACATGCCTATTGTTTTGAATGCTTCTACTACTATATGTTTTTGGTGATTATGGCCTTAAGGCCTGTGTGATAAATGAATATATGATGAGGATACTTGGGATGACATTGGAGGACTAGAAGGGTCTAAGGGGTGACAGGGGATGTGATTAAGGTTATTTAAAGTGTTTTTCATTGGTTAACAATTTCAGAATGTCACTTGGGTAGCCATTATGCTGTCGAAACTTTTGTAAAATCTATAATTGGCTATCAGATGGTTTTTTAAGTTAAATATACCCTAAACAGTAATGTCTAAGTGATAGACCAGAACTTAGGCAATATATATCCATATAATAAATAATCTGTAAGTGTTAAGCAAATGCAGGTTTAGAGCAATTTTAGGATGGGTGACCTAGTGGGAAGTGCATTGCCTATTAGGTTTCTTTGAGAATCTAGTAGGGGGTGTCACATAGTCAATAAGACAATCATAATCTTTTATCAACTCCATCCACCTACACTATCTTAGGTTCAACTCATTCCATTTAGCTAGATATTTCAAACTCTTATGATTAGTATACACATAACACTTCTCACCATATAAGTAATGTCTCTAAGTCTTTAATACAAAATCTTGTGATTAGTTTACATATCATTTAGTAACACTATTTTGAATTTTGCATGTAAGGAAAAACACTTCTAATCTCATAACAAACAACCTCCAGTTCATCATCACTATATCAAACTTCATCATCAAACATATACCGAAGATAACTTCAAAGTATGTATCATTCCCATATTTAATGTTCTCATATACATACACATATATAACAACATAGATTAGGAGTTACAATATATACATATAAGGCCCATCTTCCTTAAAGATTACATATAAGTGCTTACTTTGCTTAATAAAACTATACATCAAAATATAATACCAAAAGAGAGCACTTGCACTATAGAGGACAAGCTACTAGTATACTATCAACACTTTAACCTACACATTGTAATAGAAATAATGATGCACTAAACTTTATAGCTTAGCAATGTGTCTAATAAAAATAAACACACATAACACATGCATTTTCCACTTAAAGATGCAATAATACATAATTTATAGATTTATAATAGGTGTACAACATAAGTAATAAGTGATATTATAATGCTTGTAAATTAAGGCTTCATGAATAGTACTTGTAATGCCCGTGCGTCGAGGCTCCGTGAATAGTGCCACTAGTTTCGAGAAGTGTGCCAAAGGTGTTGAGTCACTTGTATGAGAATCGAGCTAGTGACCCTAGTCATGAAACTTCATAGGGCTTTAAAATGATGAAAAAGGTAAAATTTAAAAATTTACCAGAACCAATAATTCAGTTCAGGCTATAAGTTATTGATCTGAGTAATAAAAATGAGTCGGACAGGGAATGACTCCAGATGTGCCCAGACAAACCTAAAAATATCTTACCCTAAAGCTAAAAAAATTCCACTGAATCTATTAGTGAAATAATTTTTGAATTCTAAGGTTGTTTGTAAATTCTCATAATTTTTTAGGTTGGCACACACATCGATGTAGTTTGAAAATTGCTCTATCAATGGAATTTTACTGCAAAAATTTAAGAGCATGTATAGGGGATTAAAATAGGAATTTTAAAATGAAAGGCATAATTTTTTGAGGTCCGTGTGAATTTTGGTGAAATCCCGAAATTCTACAAAAAATTGAGCCTTTTCAAGATGGTTTGAGGGAGGGGGTCAAGGGAGCCATCCATGCCACATGGCTAGTTGTAGGCCCATGAAACTTGTCGAATAACCTTAAGAAGTGTCCAAATCCATTTAAACAAAAGGAAAAATTTCTTCTTTCTTTTTGCTTAGTAACCGATGCCATCTTTAGGTTGAGAGGCCATCTTCATCATTTTTCTCCATTCTTTTTTATAAATTCTTATCACCTAAATTCATTTTGGGATGTTAAGGACCTAGGGGAAGAAGAATTTCTAGAAAAGGGTATCTCTATAATTAGTTAAAATTCATCAAAGTTTACTAGTCAGAGATAGTGCAGCAAGGTACCTTAGGTGAGTTTTCATGCCTTTTTTTTTATTTTTCATTATAATTTTTGGGTTGTAAATTGATTTTTGAGGAGCCTAACATCCAAAAGTATATGTTTGCATGGTGTTTGAGGGAAATTGAAGTGGTTTGAAGAAAGGTGGAGAACATAGCCATGGAAGACTAGATTTAAGGCTTTGGGAAGGCTTAAAATGTTGTCTCTTAAAAGGTATATGAATTCTTGTCCTTTAGGTCATGCCTTTCATTTTTCCATAGCCTATGTATGTGGGGATAAGAGTATTAGGTATAGTTAAGCTAGTAACACCTAGTATTATAAGAAGTGAATAAGTTTAATAAATGTTTAAAAGTGAGCTGTATGTGTATATAAGTAATTTAATGAGGGGAACATTGAATTTTAGGAGAACTTAGGTTGGTTAAGAGCTATTTGGGAGAATTAAAGGAGCTTGTGTAGTGAATAAGGTGGTAATTGAATATGAATTAATGGTTGTGAATATGTATAAATGTGAAATGAGCTTTAGCCAAGATATAAGCAATGAATAAGTTATATAAATTGGCATGAAGATGCATTTGTGTGTATATATGGGTCAAAACTATGTGTAAAGGTTAGATTATGTAAGGAATGTGAAGAAAATGTTAGAATGGTTATGTAGTTAATGTAACCAAGAGGTGTGAGTGTGAGTTATGGCATTAATGTTGGGTATATGATATGTGAATCATGGTAGAAATTAGATGTTGGCATAGAAATGCATGTATAGGTGGTGATTTTAGTGAAATAATACATGTACATGTGTGTGTGATGTATGGCCGAGGCATATATGGCTTTTGTAATGGCATGGTATGCATGGTATGATATATATATATATATATATATATATGGTAGCATGATAATATTTGAGAAGTATGTGTGATAAGTGATGATAAAATGCATGTAATTGGCTATAAACCTTATGTGACTAAGAGGTCTATGTGCCATGGGGGGGCATGGTAAGTATGGCATGTGGTGATGTTTGATGTATATGGTTGATATGATATTATGTGCATATGATGCATGGTAGAAAATTGGCATGAAGCATGTGAAAATATGGATGAAAACAATACATGTAAAATGGTACACTAAGTATAAAAAATATGACTAAGAAATGGCATGTAAGAGAGCTTGAAAATGAACTTGAACTTGACTAGGAAAGGACTTTAAAAGTGGCTTGTAATGTGCCTTTAAGGGTTATGAATTGTGATTAAGTGTGATGACAACAATGCTTATGTTTTGGCCTCGTACATGGCCCAGTAAATGGATGGCTTTAAGCCTATGAATAATGTGAGATTAATGTTGAAACTGTACTAAAAAATGTTAAGCAATGGAACTAGAATTAGCTATTGAAAAGTAATAAAATGACCTATAACTGTCTAGTTTGACCATTACCTGAACCAAAAATGTCACTGGATAATATATGATAGTTGTATGAAAACTAATTATGGAATAAAATCAAGTATAATTACCTCAAATAATGGAAAATTACAAGACTTAAAATAATCATAGAATTTACCAAGTATAGCCTAATTATGGCTATGCCAGATCGGGCTAAAATTAGATTGTGAGATAAAAATAATATTTTTCTATTTTCACTTAAGAATATTATTAAAGGGTAATCAGTAAAGAAATAAACATAAATTGATATTAATGGTCCATTAGTTAGACACCCACTGGATAGGTTAACTGATCAACTTAGGGATTTTAGCAGCTGCTTTATTGTTTGATTTTTAGGCAGGTCTGGTATAGCAGCCTATGTCCACATTGGGACCACTACACTAGTCTGTTGGATAGAAAATTGCCTAAGTCCACATAGGCAGCACATGTGCTCTTTGTAAAGAAGAAAGATGGGTCATTTCACTTATGCATTGATTACAGGCATTTGAATAAGGTGACTGTAAAGAATAAATATCCTTTGCCTAAGATTGATGATCTTTTATATCAGCTTAGAGGTGCCAGTGTCTTTTCTAAGATTGATTTGAGATTGGGATACCATCAATTACTGATTAAAGAGTCTGATATACCTAAGATTGCCTTTAGAATTAGATATGGACATTATGAATTCTTAGTGATGCCATTAGGACTCACTAATGCTATAGCAACCTTCATGGGTTTAATGAATAAGGTCTTTCAATCTTATTTGGATCAATTTTTGGTGGCATTTATTAATGACATTCTACTGTATTCTAAGACTAGGGATGAATATGAACAATACCTTAGAGTAGTGTTACAGATTTTGAGAGAGAAGTAGTTATATGCTAAACTGAGTAAATATGAATTTTGGTTGAATGAAGTGGCTTTCCTAGGTCTCATTGTGTTAGTAAAAGGTATTAGAGTAGATCCCAACAAGGCTAAACATATGTTGGAATGAAAACCTCCTAGGACTACCTAGTTATTACAGAAGGTTTGTAAAGGGTTTCTTAATGATTACAGCACCACTAACCAGGTTGATAAGGAAGAATGTAAAATTCAAATGGGATGAAATGTAACACCCCTACCTAATTCCCTAAGAAACATGATAGGTGATATCACTTCCCACTTGATCACCCATCCTGAAATTTCTCTAACCCTTATTCGTTTAACACTTATGATTTTATTTATTTATCAAATAGATGTTTCCTAAAACTCTAGTCTAATCCTCAAACATTGTTATATAGGTCATAATAGATATAAAAATCCATTATATAGGTAGTAGTTAATTTTCCAAAAATTCTAGCAGCATAACGGCCACTCGGGTAACATTTCCTAAAATATATACTTGTGAAAAACATTTCTAATAAAATTATCAACATATGTCATCACCTAGACCCTTTTGGTCCTCTAATATCATCACATATCATCAATATCATAGACAATATATAAGGCCTCAGGCCTATAATGAATAAAAAACATAAAAAATAAAACATTTAGACAAAGGCCTTTTATATAATCATCCACTTTAATATTAAAATTTATAAACAACTTCAGTTACCATGCTAACTATACCTAAAACCCATATTATATAACCATCAAAAGAATAAAAATATACCCTTGAGTTGCTAACACTACTACATTGCAAAATCTACAGAGGCTATATAGCTACACTTTTACTGCCTGCGCACTGGAACACCGATACATTGGGTATAAAACTCAGTGGTCAATTTGATATAATAAAACATGTCATGCAAGCATACATGCATATCACACATGTCATGAGTGCATATTGCATCATATGAAGTCCATATTACATACATCAATTCATTAAACAAACACATTACATACATACTTCAAACATTCAATTCAACATGGCACATATATATTTCAATGAACACACTTACCTAATTGTATCTTAGCTTCAATTTAGCCTCCTTACATTATTCTTTCATCAATCCCATTAAGCCTCCACCAATTCCTCATAAACATACACATTGTAACAATAAGAAAATTTCTAATAAACTATACTCATTTGGCACCTAAAGCTACATTATTCTTTCATCAATCTCTAAAACTTAAACTAAACTTAGAAATACTCATTTGGCACCTAAAGCTATATAGGAAAAATAATTAATCATAAAAAGAAACACTTTTACCTCAAAGTGGCAATATTCACCCATCCTTGACATATTCCATTCTAGGTTTTCCTTTGTAATTCTCTCACTAAAATTGTTTTTAAGGGAGTGTAGAGGCTTATTTAGAAGGCTTAATTAATGAAGAAATGGCTTATTTATGTGTATGAAGGAAGAAAAGAAAGGGAGGGGAAAAATCCTCCATGTTGTCAGCCATAGTTGAATTAGGGGAGAAAAAGATGTGTTTAAGTTTGAATAAAATTGGTATTTTACTTAAGGACCATTGGTTGGATGGTGGACAAGTGTCCCTTCTAAAGGCTATAGTTAATTCCCAACTTTCCTTTTTTTAAAAATTAATTCTAGGTTTTTGATAGATCATTTTGATTCCCAATTGAGAGCATTAATTAGATAAATACATAATATAAATTTCTCAAGAAAATTGTAATTTATTTTTGAGGATAACTATTTAAATTAATTTAATACGTCCTAAATTAATTTCGTTAAATAGCTTTTGAGCCTTAAAAAATTCTAAATTCCATACCATTAGCTTAGTTAGAATTTTTTACCATTAGATTGTTCTATTTTTGGAATTTTTCTAGAAACTTCAAAATATTTTTCCATGCAGGTTTCACTGAATTACTATTCATAAGACACCTATGTGAAGATTTCCCTTGCATTTTTAACCTCTTTAATGACTTTAATTCCTTTCCAATTTTTAGCCAAAATTATTTTGGAATATTTACCCCTATTCTATTCACTTATCTCAACTTCGAGTCTCGAAAAGTACTATTCACTTTCCTCGGGCAAACACTATTCACCTTCTATTTCACATTATTCATTAATCATCTAAACAAGCTCATTTCATCTCTAAATTTTAACCTCAACCAATTCTCAACACGTACTTCTAAATAGTAAGAAAATCCCAATTATACCTCGGAGGTTTCTACTCCAAAGGGCACTGTTCACCTATCGGGTAGCACTATTCACATACTTGAGTTTACTGGGTGTGACAAAATGTGCAGGGCTAGTAGCATATTGACTACCATCGCCTACTAAGTTACAATAGATTCATGATGTTTTTCATGTCTTAAATGTAAGGAAACACCAATTAGAACACACCAATGTGCTATCAATGGAAGAGATAAAGGTGCAACCAAACCTTTCTTATGAAAAAGAGCTAGTTTAAATTATAACACAGGAGGTTAAAGAATTATGCAACAAAGTTGTGCCATTAGTGAAGGTACTATAAACACATAATAACTAACAAGATGCAACGTGGGAAAGCAAGCAATAAATGCGGGAACAATATCCACACACATTCTAACCAAGTAAATTTTAAGGATTAAATTTCTTAAGAGGGGAAGGAAATACAACGCCTAAAAATCTTCATTTCATGAATAATACTTTTCGAGGATTAAATAGTATTTCCCTATGAATCGAGACAAACTGAGGATATCGAGAGGAAGTACTAGTCATGAAACAATAATGGGTGGAATAAAAAAATTAAAAGAGAGTATTTGGAGTAACCATTAAACTAATAAATTATACATCAATACATAGTAAAAATTCTCCAAATAAATTATACTCAGTTCAAGCCATACGAGAAAAATGTTTTGGATGTGCTCAAAATAACCGAAAACAGTCTGACTTTAACACTAAAAATTCTAATTAGTCAAATATATATATATATATATATATATATATATATATATATAAGTCTCTATGTA
>CANXYI010472824.1:0-15854 GCA_948208565.1 Hura crepitans
GCCATAACTCAGTCACACACATGCACATTATTTTCTTCTTATTTCTTTACACATTCAAGTTTATCAACATCACCACCTTCCACATACTTAGTTATGCTTCATAAACACACACACATATACACAATATAATATTTCCTTACACCCATACACATTTACGTACTACATCAATCAACACACAATGCATATTTTATCAAATCCACTTATAGCAGACTCTTGAGCACTCCAATTAAGCCTCTGAATCCTTCTTTCCTTTTTCCTCCTTCCATTTTCTCCACTTGACTACAAACATAATAGGTTTTATACTTACAAAAATTCTACAAAAATCTACATATATCCAAATTGAGATCTAATTACATATATATCATAACACCTCAAATACTACCTAATAAAAATATGAAACCTTGAAGAAAACCACTTACTCTCAAATTGGTCACTATTCAGCAAGTGTTGAAATCTCCTTAAATAAACAATTTCTTGACTTTTTCTCATTAGAATTGCATTCAAGAGACTGTAGAGGCCAAGATAAGGGGTTTAAATTAAAGAATCCACTTAATTTTAGCGAAGAAAAGAAGAAAATGGGAAGGGATAGAGTATGCCATGGCATCGGCCATGGAAGAAAACAGGGAGAAGGAAGGTTTTTTTTGCTAGCCTACACATGCATACACCATAACTCTTTTATATTATAAGGATAGGTGGCCATGATCACACCACTTTGTAATCGGACGACCCCGATTAATCCTATTTAGGATTTAAGCTTTAAAAATGCAAAATAAATCATAAAGTTCTCTAAAAATCATGCTTTTGGTGCAAAAATTAATGAATTGGTTCATTAAGGAACCTCTAAAATCTCATGTCAAAATTTTAAAAGAAACTAGGTTAACTATTCACTTATATAATTAAGAAATTCTGATTAAATATCAATGGACCTCAGAAAATTCCAATTCCTTCACCATTGAACTATTTAGAATTTTTAACCTTCAGGATATGCTATTTTTAGGTTTGTTCGAGCATATCCTTTGCATTTCCTAACACGATGCAAACTAAGGTCACTATTCACTAGATCTCGACATAAAATAATTTATTGGTTCTATTAAAAGTGCTAATTATTTCATTTTCATCATTATTTTGCTTATCAAAATTTTATAACTAGTACTCCCCTTTGGTCTCCTTAATGTGACCCTGTTACTCAAAAAACACTATTCATGCCTTGAGAGGTACTATCCACGAAACTGAGAATTTTATGCATTACACTAAAAATTTAGCATTTTTTCTGAATTCACCTGAAAGTTAAACAAGAAGATACTCAAATAATTAAAGGAGTCTAATAATATTAGGATTCAAATTTTTAGAAGTCAAGAAAAAATTATAAGATTTAAATATAGATAAGAAGGGGTATTTTATAAAATAGAAATTTAAGGAAATTTAAAAGAATTTTATTTGATATTAAATGGAATAATGCCTAATTATTTTCAACTATTGGATTGTAATTTTAAGTGAGATCTTATCACAACCATTGAGTTTAAAAGGCCATATAATCATGGATATCCAAAATAATAAGTATATAAGCATATAGGTTTTAGAGAGTGATAAAAATTCATCTTTTTCTTCCTCTCCTCTTCAACCTAACGCAGCAAGAGGAGAAAATCCTCCATTTCTTCTTCTTTCTTCTCCAAATTTTCACCAATTACCACTATTAAACACCAAATTTGACCCTCAATAAACCTTTACATGACATATAACTCAAGAAAATAATGTAAAATTAAAGATATTAAGCCAGGGAGTTTCGAATGAATAGTAAACGAGTTGTTGGTGAGAGATTTTTCTTATTTCAACAATTTTTGTGAAGTAATTGGGGACATAATTAATGATTTATAAGGTCAAATTTTGATTTGGAGTAGTAGGGAAATTATTTTAGATTTTGGTATGATATTGGCTTATATGTATGTGTAAAAAAAGACAAGGGAGACAAGGGAAAAAGGAAAAACAGAGATATTAAGCAGAAGAAGAAGAATTTGAAGTGATAAAAACATGTAGTAAGTGTATTCTAATTAAAACTTTAAATTTAGTTTGTACCATAATATGTATGTTAAGAAATTGTAATAGAGCAAAAGATTTATGTGAATTGCAAGCATGCAAACTTTGGTTTGATGATATAAACATGTAATTATTGTTAGATTAGTAAAAGTTAAATTGCATGTGTACATGTGTGTGATAGGCGACTTATACATGATCACTTATTGAGCTTAAAATTGCTTCCTATAATATATAATCATGATCAATGGCCTTGAATTGTTCTAACTGGTCATATAGCACTAAGAAAGATGTTTAAAAAGAAGGAAAGATATTTTTTGTGAAAATTCATGTGTTGGCTGAATGTGCATGGTTACTTGTAGAACTTTAATTTTCTTCATGTATTATGTAAAATGGATTAATGGCCTTAGGTAGTTATATTTAGTGATATAGAATATGAGAAAAATGTTTAATATGAGAAAAATGTTTAAAAGGGAAAAAATTCAAGTTTGGTGATTTGTATGCATTGGCCAAAAATATTACCAATTTAGGTAAATTAACAAATTAAATGAGGTTTTTGGATTTTATGAAGAATATTTGGAATATGGTATAATGGAGAAATAAGCTAAAGATAAAAATATGTCTATATGCTCATGAATATAAAGGCTAAATAGGGCCAACAAATATGCTAAGAGGTAATTGAGACATCAACCATGCTTTTTGCTAATTATATGCATTACATGATAGAAAAGAATGTTAAATAGTATGATAAAAGAATATTGAATATGATGATGCTATGTTACAATGCTTAATGTTGCCATATACATGTGATTTTTATAAATGCTTATAAGGAAAAATAAAAAGGTTTTAAAAGGCTTCATAAATGTAATACAGAATTGGCATAAACCCATATAACATGTACAGATGTATATTACTGGATGATTGATTGGTTAACTAGGGATAGATAGTAGGGCATCCATGTAATGTTTTGAGCCTCTGAGCAATGTCAATAGCTTTAGGGCATTATTTTAAGTCTTTAGCCAATATTTATAAGCTTTGGCAACTGCATTAGGCTTCGTGCCACCATTATAAGGCCTCTATAGCCATCATCATTATTACATGACCTTCAAAGCACATATCCCATCATCTAAAATGGGATATCTATCATGTAATATAGGTATTGTAAATAAATGGTTAACAATGTGAAATAATCATGATAATGATAATAATGGCTTTAAATCAGGAATTTGGAAGATATGTACACTTTTTATGAAGACGAGTAGATATGAGAACATAAATGAATATTGTGTGTTTAATTAGTGATTAGCATGTGAGTAAGACCTTAAAAACTTCATTTCATCATATAACAAGGAGTAATAAATATGATCAATTGAATTACATGTTTGTGTGCTTGATTTTAACTATTATGCTTAACCTTAATGTTTTCTTTAGAATACACCACTAAGTGAAGTCTAGCACGTCGTTTGTTTATTTTTGTGATGTATAAGTTAAAGTGTAGATAAAGGAAGATAAAGCTCCCAATCTAAATAGTCCTTTTTTTAAACACTTGTAGTGGTATATAGCACTTTTGTACATGGATTTTTTTGCAGTATTATTTGGCACTCATATGTGAAGGGTTTTTGGATTCTTTTTGTAAAAGTATGTTATCTATAAATCTATAAAGATTTTAATGATGTATAGTTTTGTTGTATATATGTAGATATGTGTGATGTGTTTGATTGAGGATGATGAATGTTGATGTTTTGAGATTATGAGATATGGTTGAACAGTTGATGGATGATGGATATGTGATAATCTTAATGATTGTGGTGTTTGGGAAGAGTTGCATATGAGAATTTGGTATTTGTTTGTGATCAAAATATCTTAGAAATGCTTCTTAATAGAATTTGAATTTGGGTTAATGTCACAAGATAGTCGTTATGCTATAGGAGTTTTGACACAATGACCCTAAATGGTATAGTATAACATAAGTATGGATCATATTAGGTATTTGTAACACCCAAAAAATCTCGAGTTTAATAAACTAAGTTTTTTAGGGTGTTAATAGTATTTCAACTGTTGGGACACTAAATGGGCCAAATGAAAAGGGTAAATTATTTGGATAATTTGGATGAAATTATAACTGAAATTTTGAGATCATTAAGGGGGTTAGAAATGAAAAGAAGCTTTTTACGGCTGTTAATTTTATTTGGAGCTAAATAAAAATTTTTGAGTTTTGCTTAAATCGATGTAGAAATTCCTTAACCTGATGGCCAAATCTTCTAAAGGATTTTATGGAATTGAAATTAGAATTTTTTGAGGTCTTGAATAAGTTATAAAATTTAAAAAAAGAATAGACAAAGATATAATTGAAGACTATTAAAAGAGGATAGGAAAAAGGGCATTTTTACCCCCAGATATTTTTAAATGTTAATAGGGCAGCCATAAAAATAGAAAATAAAAAGAAAAGAAGAAAGAAATTAGGCAAAAACCTAAAATTTAGCCAGAAGGAAGGAAAGAAGAATAGGAAACAGAATAGAAAGAAGAAAGAAAAAGGATAAGAGAGATTGGGTTCTTTCCAAACTCCCTCATCCAAAAACTTCTACCTTCATCTCCTTTTCTTTTTTATTTCATCTAGCACCATCATCTATGGAAATAAAAGAGAAAAAGAAGAAAACAAGATTGAGAAAGGAGGGAGAGGCTGACGGATAAGGGGTACACTAATTTTAATTAAGCCAAAGTAAAGGACATAATGAAAATGAGAAAAAAAGAGAGAAGCTTGAATGTTTATAGAATAACAACATTGTGTTTTGGCAAAAGAGCTTTTGGAATAGGATTTAAATCATCATATTCATATGGGATAACATTTAAAGAAAATCAATCTCCTCTACTTTCTTCAACCACTATCTCTCCCCTCACTAATGACACCACCCTTATCGCCATCTTCAACTAACATCAAAAACTGACAAATAAGTGGTAATGAGCCTGTGTAAACATCAAATGCCTTAGAAGTAGGCAACAACACTAATTTGTTAAAGAAATGTTATGATTATAGAGGTGGCTATCTGTAGAATTTTTTTATGAGAATGTTGGCTACTAGTGGAGTTAAAAGTGCTATGGGAATTCCCTTATTATCTCTATTTCTAGAATTTGATGGATGGAGAGGATGAGAATGTAGCAAATAGTGATAGAGATGGTTAAGAATGAAAAGGGATGGTTGATGAAAAAGAGATAGCAATAAGTAGGGAAGAGTTTCAAGGGCTGTTATGTTTAGAAACAACAAAAGTGTTGTCGATAATATGGAATAGTAGTAGTGTTATAAATGAGCTTCTAATTGCTACTAACAAATCATGGTACACTTGCTATAAAGTGGTGCTATGGTTGCTAGGGAAAATAGGGGTTTTAAAGACCTAAAAAGCTATTAAAAGTCTACAGTAGCAATATAAAAGAGATTGCTACTGCTATTGGTTTGTCAGCAAATAGAAAGAAAGGTGACGATAGATTAAGGATGATTGCTACTATAAATTCAGACACAAGCATAAGAGGAATGGAGAGGAATTGAAATCAAGCAAAAATAAGGAGTACAAAGCTAAACAAGTAAGTATACCTAAGGTACTATGCTAAACTTGTAAATTTATATGTATTTTAGCACTTTAAACCATGAAATTGGCTTATTAAAAATGTTCACCTATTTGTGTATGTTTTGACTTGGATTAGTAAGGTTTAATATTTGGTGCAATATAATTGTTATGTAAATGATATAAAATGCTTGGAATTGGAAAAAAAGTGCAGTAAATCATGTATTAAATTATGTGTATGGTACATACATATAAGTATATGCATTCATTAGAATATGCAACTTACTGTGTGCTGCTTTCATCAAAGTGTATATGCAGGGAGAAATAAATACTTGTTTGTGTGACAATCGACATGTAAGTGATTTTTACTTGTGAATGATATAAATGGGATAAATTAAATGTGTGCTAATTGAGAAAGAGTGTGATGAAGGTGTGTAGTTAATGCTTTGCCAAATTATGCTAGAAATAGTATGTTAATGTTTTAGACATGTTGCTTGAATGACTATGCTTAAGTATACATTATGTGAGTTGTAAGTGCATGAGAAATATGTAAAGTATAAAAGAGATAGGAGATAGGCATATAGCATAAGAAATACATGCTATGGAAAATAGAATCGGTAGGGTCAAAACACATGACATTATGCTTTTGTATGCATAAGTGGATTACGTCACCTTATTAAGTTATATGGTTAATTGTATAGCTCTTTAAGTCATGATTAATGCATGTTTGAAAATATGAAAGTGCTTACGGTATAAATATGAATGCTTGAAATGAAATAGTGTAAGTTTTGATACATAGACATTATGTATGTAAAATAAGAATATGTATAACTAATTGATATAAGAGCATGCTAATGTCTATGTGCACTCCTAAAATCTATAGTATGTTATGTATAGTCTCCAGTGTTAAGGTAAGTGAATGATAAGTGTATTCACTAAAACATGTAATGGCTATGTGTATTTATGTGTTAAAATGTGTATGTGTGTGTGTAATAAATGTATTAGTGTATGCGATATTAGTGATGGTTTGGGTGTATGTATAAGTTATAAATATGGATGGATTTAGAATAAATGCTAGTTTATGGTAGTCTTTAAGATAGGGTCGGAATACTCTAGGTGGGAGAATATGCATGTCACACATGGGTTAGTTCATATTTAGTTTGGGAGTGATGAAATATGTATGTAATAAGTATATTGAGTTGGGCCAAAGTGTTTGTGTAATATGTATGTTATCATGCATGTGTGCTAAAATGTGTGGCTTGTTGAGATTATGTAGAACATGTATTTATGTAATGAGAAAGCTTGTAGGGATTAGGACCTTGTGAAGTTAGCATGTGCTATGTGTTAGTGTTGTTGCATAGGGTGTATGAGGACGTATGTGTGCATATGTTGAGTCGTGGTGATGAGCTAGGAAACCTTGTGACTAAACCCACATATAGGTATGAAATGAAGATGAAAGGGGATATATAATGTTATGTTGATGTTTCATGGCCTGTAAAGGCTAACATGGCTAAATGGCCTATGGGTGTATATTAGTGCTATGTATTCCTAAAGTGTATACAATGGTATGACTACGTCAAATATAATGCATGCATAATGTGAATTAACATTATATGCATATGCTTTAGGTTTATCTAAAGTATGTGGATAGGTAATGGCATGTCAATGCCATAATGAATTAACTTAAGACTTGGCTTGAACCATTGATTAAATATATACATAAATTGTGTAAAGTGTTGAAAGTAAGTAATGACATGTAAGAAATGATAATTCAGCTGAATGAAAATACGTGTGTGATGATAGTGAAGTTTAGGTATGCTAGTTAAGAGTAAGGCTAAGCATAAGTTTAATGAGATATAATACAAATTTTCATGTATGTTGCATGGAAACAAGGTGTTTTGACATAAAGCAAGAAAGCATACTTATTATGTGTCATTACACTAGTATGACCAAAGGGTATAAGGTTATGTTTAGGCCTATGCTTATGCTATGTTTTTAATGTTAAGCTATAAGAAGTCATAAGAATAGTTATGAACATGAGAAAAATGCATGCTTGTATATATGTATACATTTGATGTGGTAATGACATAGATATGCATAACAAGACTATATGTTGTTATACAAGATGACTTGTCTGGCCTTGAGACTTGAAAAATGCAATGGCATGATATATTATTCATGGTCAAATGGCCTAGTTGAGGCATAAAGGGGACAATTGACCCACTAATGGAACCACTATATGTGAGATGAGTATATCATAATAATAATAGGCCATATATGTTACGAATTTTCAAGTTGATTGTTCTTTGATGTTTAGTTATGTAGGATGTTATCATTAAAATGAACTTAATAACCATAATGCTTAATTTCACCATTCGATCATGTGTTGACCAAATGACTTATAAAATTTCTTTGAACTACTTAAGAAAGTGAAACTTAATGATCAATGGTAATGGCCCATACACATAGATAACCTACCTCAAAGAGGTTGCCTGGTCAACTTGGGATTGATAACAGCTATTAGGGTGCTTTGGTGCCTATAGGCATGTACAAATGCCATAAGGACTATTTAAGCCATTATACATATGGTAGGCATGTACAAACATCATAAGGACTACCCAAGCCACTGTATATATGGTAGGCATGTACAGATGCCATAAGGACTACCCGAGTATAGATGTCGTAAGGTTCAATAGGACCACTATACAACTATGGCATTGGTGGTCAGGTAATCCCACAATCCAGTGTCTCTTATGTAACACCCCTTGCCCATTCCCGAAAGAAACATGCTACTTCTCGTAAGTCACCCATCCTCGGATTTCCCTAGGCCTCATTCATTTAACACTTATTAACTTATTCTTTTTAAAGGTGTGTTATCCTTGATTTCCCCTAATTATCATATAACCCCCCTAATACTGACTATCTTAGATTGATAAAATCCTATTTTAGGGCTGTTATTCATTTGATAGGAATTTGGGCAATATAGTGGCTACCTGAGTGAAAAACTAAAAATTTTCCCTGCACTAAAAACACTTCTATAATCATCATAGACTCGAACCTCAACTCCTGGACCCTTCTGGTCCTCCAAGTCAACCATTAACACAGTTACACATAATAGTCATAGGGTCTCAGACCCACAGTTTTCAAATACCTAAATAGGCATATATTTTTCATCATAGGTTCAGATTTATATAGATCATGCAGTTTATTATACAGACATCCATATATGTATCCATAATATCCTTCAACCGTCTATTTTTAAACCACCAATATACTTGAGTGCATTTCTAGTGATAACCATCAAAGTATAGAAATATATACCAAAAGAAACTTAACGGCTGCTACACTACACTGGATGAAGCTAGACTGCTAACCCCGTCTAAAACCTATACATCAAAACATTGACATGCTGAGTATAAACTCAGTGGTGGAATTGACACAATAAATGCATGTCATGAGCATATTTACACACATAATGACACATGCATAATTAAGCACACACTAGGGTCATTTCCATGTATTTTTATTATTATTTTATCAATTATGTGTTGTAAGTTACAATGCCTTATCGTGCAAGTAATCCATTCATTTACTATCTGGTCAACTTAATTCTTAATATCCATATTTTTATATTCAGTTGCCATCATTATTAATCATATAGTGTCATATTTATTTAAATATAGTATCATTCAAGCCCATGACAGATAGACTACACTCCAAGACATCGGATAATGGGATCTACACTATGCAGTGGCCCACATTTTAGACCTCAGTAGCTGCACCTACTTGGTCCGTAGCAAGGATCAATTCATTGGAACCTCCCAATACCGGACTGGCAAATAATAGGGATTAGCCCCGTGGGAGCTCTCAATATCTACATGAGGCCAATAGGTAGTAGGGATCAGCCCAAGTGGACCTCCCAATACCCAAGTGTGTAGGGTTTAACCTTAGAGCCTTAACGGCTGCACCCACCATCTCATCAAACAACACTAGCCCTAGAAGGACCAACTTGCCTAGTAGCTGCTAATTCCCTAGTTGACTAGTCAACCCATCCAGTAGGTGTCTAACTGATAGGCCATGTCACTATTCATCCCTAGTTATTCAATTATTACTCATCTTTTATCTTATGTCATGCTGCTAACAACTTATATTTTCACTTTTAGTACCTTTATGCAGTTTTTCCCATTTTAGGTTGTGTTCTATAAAATCACTATTCATTTGGTCATTTTTTCTTAACTTACTATTCATTTGGTCATTTCTCAAAATCATGCTTTTCATATATCCATTCATACCAACCATGAATTCCTCATTTCTCCACCCAATATGCCTCAATATCCTCATCAATTCATTCATTATCCTTATGCCATTATTTATACACATACAAATCACCATTTCACATGCCATTCCCAATATCATCATTATACATCATTTTAGGTCACAATTTCCCAAACTACCATTCAACACATCTTGTTATTTTTACTCACATTCCTAGCATGATTTTTCCATCTCATTTCTATATCAATGCTACACATACTATGCCATACACATGACATCATATACATGCACATGTTTCGATCACACATAGCAAACACACCTACACTTGGTTTCTCTTACCCAAATCATGTATACAAGATTATTTTTATGCCATTAACATAATTATACCATTCATTGGCATCAATTCCAAGCCTAACCCTAAGTTTCACCATTTCTATACACATGTTCACATGCAAAATCACATGGCATGCATCAATTAAGTCAAGTCCACATACCTAAGGTGTGAAAACACCCCTTTCTCCACCACTTCAAGGTCTTGAATGGTGTTCTCTTTCAACACCTTCTCTTTGTCCTAAACATAATGAATTTCACCTTAGAAAATTTTCCAAAAAATTATATACAACTCTAAATTGAAATCTAAAAACATAGGATTTCTTAGAATTACCTAAGCTACCTAAAACAAAAATAAAAATTGGAATTAGGTTGCTTATACCCAAATTTGTCACTATTCACCTAAAGTGAATTCTCGTTTTCCAAGTAAGATATGGTGAAATTTCCACTTGATTTAGCTTTTATAGGTCATGAAGGGTCAAAAGCTTATAAATTTCATGAATTTTGGTGGTGTATGGGAGGAGAGAGAAAGAAAAAATGATGGGAGAGGTTTCTTGGGAATGGCATCGGCTTTGTGTGGTTTGGGAGGAGGAAGATGGGTTTTGCTTATGTGAGCCCTCACATGTGTAAAGCCTTTTATATGGGCAAGGTGGATGGCCCAGATTACGACACGTGGCGATCTAACAGTCCATTTTCTCCCGATTTTCATTTAAACTATAGAAATTTATAGTAATTTCTCTAAACCTCTAAAAATAGCCATGTTTAGTTTTAAAAATCCTCGATTAGTGCCATTAAGACACTTGTAAAATTTCAAATTAGAATTCCATCGACAACTATGGTTACTATTCACTCGCTAAAATAAGATATTCCAAATAAATATTCAATGATCTCAAAAAATTAAAATTCCTTCTCCATTATGTAGATTGGAATTTTTAAGGTTTAGGGTATGGTATTTTCAGGCCTATCCGGGTACATCCGGGGCTGTCTCGGCACAACCTCATTTTATGTCACTATTCACTAGTTCTTAGCTCGAAATGATTTATTGATTCTGCTAAATTTTTAAATTATTTCATTTTGTCCATTTTTTGGCCCATCAAAGTTTTATTACCAATATACCCCTTTTTGGGCTTATTAAAGTGCCCCAGCTCACAAAGAGCACTATTCATGCCACAGAGGTACCATTCATGAGACTTAGACTTATGGGCATTACATCTTTAGTATAAGCAAAGAAAAATGAGTATTTAACATGAATAAAGAAACTTAAGGCATGTATATGTGAGAGATGTAAATCATAACACCCGTGCACTAAGGCTTCGGGAACAGTGCCCCGAGACCCGAAAAGGGCAGCCGATGTGCCAAGTCACTTACACAAATCTCGAGGCAAGGCACACTACCCCATAAACTTTAAGGGGCCTTAAAGAGGGTGAAAATGACCTCAATTAAAAAGAATTTAGCAAAACTAATAAATTATTTTGGGCTGTAAGTTAGCGGGCTATGGGACCAAATCGAGTCAGGCAGAAAATGGCCCAAGATAAGCCAAATGGATGCGAAATGTCACACACCGAAGGTTAAAAATTGTAATGAAGCCAACGGAGAAGGAATTTTAATTTTTTGAGGTTGTTTGGAATTTTTTCGAGATTTCAACAAAACTGCGATTTTCCTAAAATCACGCTAGTCTAGTTCCCAAAGGAATTAGGCCACAAAATTTAATGTGCCTCTAGTTAAAGGTATTTAAGGATTTTAGAAATAAACACTACAATTTTTAGATGTCTGAGTGGCTGTATAAATATTCCTGAAGTTCTATCGCAAACTAAATTGCCACAAAATGCCAAAATTTTAATTCACCTACTTCTCGATGGAATTTTGCTATAAAATTTTGTGAGCATGTAATTAGGACTAAATTAGGATTTTAGGAACAAACGGCATATTTTTTTGATGACTATGTAATTTTTAAAAATTCCTAGAAGTTGGCAGTACCTATATTCGAGAAACCAAGTTTAGGGGCACTCGGGGGCCGTATGTTGCAACCTGAGGCACCCCTAACACCCTGTAGTAGCTTTAAGATATAGATACACTCTTTGGTGGACACCTAGGCCATTAAATTCCTCCACCCATTTTTTTCTTTTCTTCTTTTTCTCTCTCCCATTGGCTGGTCATGTTACCACTCTCCCATTTTCTTTTTTTGGCCATCTCAGCTCTATAACCCCTTTGCTTTCCAATAATAACTAGCAGCTCAAGTGGTCAATCCCTTCATGAAGAGGTAAAGAGGAGCTTAGGCATTTCATATAACCAATAATTAGTATAAGAGTTGAAGATCATCTTGAGGACCTGAAATTTTTAAAGCCAATGTGAGGAAGGAAAATTCAGCAAGTAAATTTTCCCTTCTTTTTTTTCTTGGATTCAATTGGCCTAGGTGGTTATAAGTTTAATCTTTCTTCTTAGATTCTCATTGAGGGACTTCATGGCTTAAAAGGCCAGCATCAAGTGGAGGTGTTAGATGGTGATGGCTGGTAAGGGAAGGGGAATTCATGGGATCCTAAGAAGTTAAAGTTGCTAGAATTTACAAGGTATGTGAACTTAATTATTTAGAAGCATGCCTCACTTGATTGTTGCTAGAAATTATGTAAATTGATGGCGTAAATTTCCTAATGTAAATGAATGTGATCCTACTATGATTTAGTTGTGGTCAAATCATATATGTGTAAGTGCTATGGTAAGTGTGATGAAAATGATTTTTGGTATTTCTAGGGCATGTTACGTAAATTTTTGCACTTGAATTATGGATAGGATAAATAGAAGAGATGTTAATTAACATTGAATGGCTAACATGGTTGTAAATTTAGGTTGATTTGTGGCACGTTGAATCCTTCTTTTTCTTTAATATTCTTATGTTTTGTATTGATAAGGGAGCTAACGTGTGGGTAGTGTGTAGTGCTTGTGTGTCTCTCTAACTGCTAGTTTGTGCATGGGTGTAGGAAATTCTAGTTGGTGTGGCATGAGAGGTTGATAAAAGATAGGTTATATTGAGGAGGATTCCTACTTGAGGGTGTGATGTGTACGTGTGTAATGTGTTGGGTAAATCGGTTTATAAAGAGGCAGCATTTTCTTGGTAGTCTTGTACGGAGATTAAGGGTTAAATTAGGGATTGTTATATGCATTATGTTGTATTAAGAGCATGGGTTAGTGTAGGGGAAATACATGTTTGTAAGAATAAACCATTAAAGTAATATAAGGGTGAGTGTGTGATATTATGAAGTGAATAGTGATGAAATGGCTTTAGGTGAAAATTAATAAAACAAGGCATGGTAATTTGAGTAATATAAAAGTGAGGATAGGAGCTAGATATGGTCAAAAAATACTATGCTCAAGGGGTGATTTAATGAAATAATGCATGTCTTACTTGTTATTTATTCATGGCCAAAATATACAATAACGATAGCTATAGTGTGGAGTTTCTAAATGATTGTTTGTAGTTTTTTTTTGCTAGCCTAATAACCTATAACATGTAAGTTAATGACTTATAGGGAATGTACACTTTGGGTACATAAACTTTAAAGGGCTGAGAGGTATGCATGGGATCATAAACTTAATATATATAATGCATTAATTTAAGATATGAGAACAAGGTAATTAAAATGATAATAGCTATGTTCCATTAAAGTGACTAAGTGAATCATGTATGGAAGTAAAATGGCATGAGATGTTAAGCATGATGTAATAAACATGACTTTAAGATGAAATAGATATATATGTGTAGTATACATAGCAAGGGAATGGTTAAATAATAGTAAGGAAAAGCCTATGCTAAATTGAGTTAAAAATGTTGTGAGATTGTTAGAATTTATGTAATTAAATAAGTTTACGTAAAATTGGGAGTGGCACAAAAATTAAACTAAAGAATTTGAGATTACCTTAATGGCTATTTGGAAGTGTAAACAAAATTGGCTTTAGGGCTATGATTATATGAAATTGAGATATTTGAGCCTATGAAGGCTAATTGCTTGGCATAAATGAGGCATGGAAAAATGCCTAAGTGGCTATTTTGGGACAATTATATGAAATGGTATGAATGCCTATTATGTGGCCATTTAAGTGGCATAATTGACTTTGGCTTTGGGTCTATGGACATGTAAAATGAATGGTGAAATTGCCCCTGAAAAATGATGTAAACTGAGCTTAGAAATGGCTATCATAAGGTTATAAATATAACTATAACTGTTCTGTAAAATATATTTTCTAAACCTATAGATTAAATGGATTGTGAATGATTAATAAATGGCAATTCAATGTGAAATGAAACTAATGATTATATGAATTAAATTTTGGCTATGACAGTGACTAAAAATACTATTGAAAAATGACTCGAAGCTGTCCAATAGGGCCTATAATTGTCTAGGCTAAAAATCGATTTTAAGATAAAATTATTAACTATTTATTTTTGACTTAAGAATATTATAAAAAGTTGATCAATAAAGAAATAGACATAAATTGAGATTTAAAGGCCCATTAGTTAGACACCCACTGGATGGGTTGACTGTTCAACTTAGGGATTTGCAACTGCTAGATTATTTATTTGTCAGACTAGGCCAGTGCAGTACTGAGGTCTATAATTGGGCCACTGCACTAGTCTAAAGGGTAGTACACTATATTATTGGTATGTTTTCTTATGCCAATGTAATGGCACAGGTCTTAGAGGGGCCACTGCACTAGTCTGCTGGGTAGACCTAGATGATATATGTGGAATCCTATACTAATTTTAGAGGTTTTCAGACTAATCCCTATGGATATATCACAGGCCAATGTAGTGGCTAAGGCCTATAATTGGGCCACTGCACTAGTCTACGAGGTAGACCAGGTCGATGCAACGGCTGAGGTCTAAAATATAGACCACTGCACAGTTTTTATTTCCCTTTTGATTTAGTGTACTTAGGTGTAGTCTGCCTAGTCAGGCCTATGTAATAATTTAAATATTACTTTTAAAGATAATAAACCACTAGATCAACTACTTGATTAATTGATAAAATTAACCTAATGACCTAATATAAAGAATTAAATAATCTTACTGTGGGCTATTAAAAGACTAGACCAATCAGTGTAATTAAATGAATGAGAATTGAATCAGTGGCATAAACATAATCAATTAGCTAAGGAAAAATGCACACCTATTGCCAAAGGAAGCAACTTAATATATTTAACTGCAAAGAAATAGAGCATTATTGGTTGTATAAATTCTAAAATTGGAGTTTACGAAATCATTTACATGTAATATATAAGGCATGCTTTTAATTAATTAAATTCACCATTGAGTTTTATACTCAGTGTACCGATGTTTTGGTGCACAGGTAAGCAAAGGTAGCAATCAAGCCACGAGGTACGCGTAGTGTAGTAGCAAAGGTGATAAAGAATTGCATTTTTTTGTAGTTGGGCATACTTAGTGGCACTCATGTAATAGTTGTAAGTTATGTGTCCAACCTGCTTAGAAGCTGCAGAAGGTTGTATATTTAAGTAAATGAAAATATACATATACAGACTATTATGATATAAATTATTAATTGTATGATACTTAGATGATTTAAATTTTATTATGATTATAATGTTGTAAGCCTAAGGCCTGTGTGTGTGACTTTGTTACCTAGAGGACCAAAAAGGTCCCAAGATAGA
>CANXYI010472838.1:0-11127 GCA_948208565.1 Hura crepitans
TTTCATGCTCACCTTCTTTAAGCTCAAGTTCTTTTTCAAGTAGGATTCGACCATTCTTTTCCACTCTTTCAATCACTTCTCCCTCAACCCTAATAGGCTCTCTCTTCCCCCTTCAAAATCCCTATCAAAAGATTCATCCCAAAAATTTTCACTCTCTCTGGGCCCATAATTCTAAAAACTAGTCATAAGAATATATTCACTCTTCTTCACCCCCTTAATGATCTCCTAGTTGGATCCATTGATCTCTCTAAGTGCATATTCTTTAGGTAGGCCAGACTTAAGATGGTATACAATGTGGTGTTTAGGTAATGGGTTTGATGAGGCTTTAAGATCAGGGATTTGTTTTGAGTCTATGAGGTCTTGAATGGCTTTACGAAGGAGTTTGTATTTATCATTTGAGTGTCCGATTCTTTGGTGATAGGCATAATATAGATCATGCCTATGGCTTAGTGGTAATGGTCTATTTTGTGGTTAAGGTGGAAGTGGCTGTAGTTTACCTTCTTTAGTCAACTTTTTTAGGCACCATGAAAGGAATCTACCCAAATTGGAATACCTTCTTCCTTAGATAGCTTGCACATCCACTGCCTTGGTGGCGCCCCTAGTACTACTTCTTGTAAAGGTAGGATTACTTGCTCTCTTATATCCCTTATTCTAGTAACTCACCTCTAGATCAATGGCAATGTTTTTTAGTTGTTCCTATGTTGTTATGCCTTTAGTGGTGAGCCTATTGTTCATGTAGCTATTTGCATTTCTAATGAACATCTTGATCTTATTGATGTCCTCGGGCTTGTTTCTCATTTTTAGGATCTTCTCTCTCTATCTTTACAAATAATCAAAGAAGCTCTCATTTGGTTTCTATTTTACTAGCTCCAAATCCTTCAGTGTGATCTCTATGCTTGCATTATTGGCGTACTGCTTGCTAAACGCCTATGTTAACTCATTCCAATCCTCTTTGACCTTCTTCTCTTAGTAATGATACCAGTCTAAAGCTTAGCCTTTAATGCTATTCTATCAAATGAGTAGCCCTTATGGTAATAACATATTATTTTAGATGGGTCTGAGGGTTCATAGTGCCATCAAACTTGCTCAAGTCTGGCATCTTAAACCTATGGTGCATTGCCTAGTCAGGTCTCAAACTAATATCATTTAGGTCGATATCCTTACCCCTAGTCATCAATTAACTCTTGGCCTCTATCTTTTTATTTAACTTATTCAGTTGATCACTCTTCACCGACTTAGGAGGGGGAACTCTATTATAAGTCCTGATGACCTGTGGCACTTCATCATCTGAAGACTGGTCATTATCTCCATCTCCTACTACCTTTTTGCTCTTATGGGTGGATGAGGTCTGACATGCCTCCTTCTAATTCTAGATATTAGACAAAACATTCATGATAGCCACCATTATCCTTTTCTCCATCTTAGTCATTACCTCTATGAACACAGCCTTGGTTACAAATTCATCAGTGGACATGATTCCTCACCTTGGTTGGATAGGTGTTACTTCACTAGCCCTACTGAAGCACTTGTTAACTCTCTTCCACTGAGTAGTGAATAAAGGATCAACCGTGGCTATCAAAACAAAGGGTAAATATGATGCATGCATAACATTAATAGTGTGAAGTGCAGATGATGCATGATATGTAATGCATGTTTATGGTGTAGTGAGACAAACACATGTAATAAACCTCTTAACCTTGTTTCACCCATACATATGGTTAAGTCAATTCTTTTCTTAGGTGGGATTACCTAAGCATCAATAGGGAATGTATAGGCTCACTTATGGACCTTATAGGGCCTGATGACCTCTCGTATTTAAAGCGCATATGAAGACAATGGCCTATGACATTTGATTCTTATTTGAGGTGAAATTAGGTTGGACTATTCCAGATAAAAGGCACAATAGGGTTATCCCCACTCCAAATAAGATTAAAAGTAATAGGCCCACATAATAGTCATAATGCATTTACAATCACTTAAGGTTATGCAACATAGGGGAAGTTGCTAAGCTTTACTACATAGGTTCAAAGTTCAGTCAAAAGGCTTATGGCTTCCACAAGTGGAGGTCCCTTCTAACGGGTCTTTCTAATCAAGGATAATAGTAATTAATTAGTTCACCTTTTCATATACCCAAAGGCACGAGGCTTGTGAGTGATGGATATGCTAGCATTTCCCCATTCTTGAATGAAAAATAGAGTCATGGTTTACAACACCATCCAAGATAGTAGGGACATAGTATAAAAGAGTGCAATGTAAGAGATTGATAAAAATTAGAATATTTGGACAACATATTATTTGGGCACTTTCAGATTAAGATTTCTCAGTCGTTAGTGGAGCCACCACTATAGAGATTATGATATTTTTACTGGGGATGAGAGTGGTTAGTGGAGTCACCACCTAGCCTCTACACTTGGACCTCTGATCTTCTATACTAGAAAGGTTCAAAATCTCATATCTTATTTGTGCCCTTATAATATGGCTTCTATTTATATCATAAATTTTATCAGTCACATATCAAACAAGCATGCATTTACATTTCCAGCATCTATATCACCTTCATATGTAGGAAAATAAATTGTGAAATTAAAAAGTTACAATAAGAAAGTAATATATATTTATGCATCCAAAAATCGAGCTATTGGTTAGTTGTAGTGTGGCTTGATAATTATCCATAATTCTATAGGAATTAATGGTAATTGCCCAACTCTCATTTCTAAGAGATTAGCCTTTATTAAAAATACATTTTTGTTATTGTGACTTTTAATTAAAAAAACTCAAATCCATTTTATTATAAAAATGCCAATTAATTTAGTAGAAAACCATCTAATAAGAATTAAGCTTTAGCATGTAAAACAAGTTATTAACTAACTATTACAACCCATAATAAATAATGAAATAGAAATAGTACAAAGCCCACAGGAACAATCCGAAGTGCTTAAATTGGTCTCATCTATATGGTGTTAAGTCTGTGCAGACTTCATGAAGCTCTAGCAAGGGTCTGTGTGAACTACTACTTGTAAAGATTATATGTCCAGCTAGACCTCTACATTGATGAGAAGGGTCACTTGCATACAACTCAAAAAGGAAGGTCAAAAACAACAATCAATGGTCCGTACAGACCACAAATGATAACCCCTACATACACAAAAAATGCTATATACATTCGTTCATGAATAAACATAAATACAATGTTCAGAGCCATAATATAAGTCTATGCGGACTACGTTCCTCATGAGAGGGAGTCCATATAGGCAACAATCAATAATAGTCAAATAGAGAGATATTTCCACACGGATTATGTTCCTCATAAGAGGGATTTTGTACGGATGTCATGCCATCCCCAAACACTAAGCATTAATATATCCCTTTATAATTAATATTCATGTTTACATGCATAACAAAAGATGAACAAAGTTAGAGGAGATAATGATCAGAATCATACTTGAAAATGGGCCGAGACTTTATGCATATTGATGACGTGCTTATTAAAGAGTAGGATAAATATAACATGCTTAATTATGTTCTTTATGTGATAAAAGTGACTAACAAAGTAAGCCTACTCCTATGGTCCACATGGGGATCACTAAGAATCACCTCATTAATGGCTAGTTATGAGAGATCATAGGCCTATGATCATGGCAAATAAATGAGAGAAAGCCTTAGATCTTACCTTATAATTAAGCTCTTTAATAACAATATTAGGGTTAGAGTTTAGAAAGAAAATATTTTTGACTGAGGGGCTAAAGGACTAGAGAGTGAATCCTTTTCAGAGTTCACACTTGAACTCTTGGCATGGTTTTTTTTTCTCAAAAATACCTTCAAGAATAATGGTTCTTTTAGAAAGCTTTTTCTTAAAAAAATCCTTGCTTATTCACACGTCCCGAGGACTATTTATAGTCCTCAGATGATGACTTCATGTCTAGGAATTTAATATAGGTTTCATCACTTAGTTTATGTGGACTATAAATACTTAGTCTGTGTAGACTAATATGGTCTACTATCTTACCAGTCTAAGGGCTTAGCCCAGGTGTTCGTACAGACCACATCGGCTTTGCTAAACTAGGTTTATACAAACCTTGTTGGGATAAGTATGTGAAGACTAGCTTTCTAAGGGGTCAGTGCCATTGATTAAGAGCCTGTCTCTAGTTATCATCATAGGCTAAAAGGTGATGGTGTCTACAATAAGGCCTTTAACTTAGTATCAAATGTTTGAAATTATAGTGAATGTATTTGATAATTTGTTTAAGAATGTGCTGGTACAACTGAGTTGCTCATTCTTAATCTCCTTTGGATATAAATTAAATTGACAAGAAATTTTTTATTTATATAGTACAAATAGAGGTGATTTTAAGTTCTAAAAGATTTATTTTGGAAAATATTAAATGTTGGAAAACTTCCATTTGAGGTTTATGGATCTTTAATTTAGTCCTCCTTAAAGGAATGAGGTTATACTTTGTTAGGGCCTTGATTTTTTGTTGTATTAGAATAAACTGGTTATGATTGAATATGGAAAATGTGATTCCTATGAGATTAACTTGTTATGGTTGTATTATGATTTTGAGCTCCCATGAGTATTTTCTTTATTTTACATGAATTTTATGCATATGCATGTTAGTAGAGTGAAAAGGTAATGTATGAATTATTGATTAAGTGTGGAGATTGGTTTTTATGGTTATGGCTAAAACAATGTTAATATATGAAATTTTGCTTATTTTCTTACGTGCATATAATTTTAATCTTTAAATGAGCCATTGGAAAACATAAATAAAATGTTTGATATTAATCTTTAATAGCTTATACAATAGATCTATATACACACACACACACTTAATTGATAATATTTCTTCAACAAAACATAATTTAACATTCTTTTGGGATTCATTTTCTTATTTTAAGAATCATTTAAGCATATAAATGGTAATGATGATAGAATAAGGATTTAGATTGAATTTAAGTTATACACACACATATACACACGTGTATATAAATTATATATTCCATTTTCTTTCTATACCTATGTTTGTTAATATAGAAATGATGTGATATAATTGCTAAAGTAAATTATACTATTTATGCTATTCTTTTGATATGCCTAAGTGATATAAGTGTGATGAAAGAAGATTAATCATAGAGATTAAGTGTAATGCTCAAAAATCTCGATGTTATAAATAGTACTTTTTCGGGATGTGAATAGTATTTCCTAAAACTCAGGTCACACTAATCTTATGGAATGGAAATGTTTATTATAACATAATTTTAATTGAAATTAGGAGTCAAAATGAAGTCATTTAGATAGTTAAAAATGATAGTTAAGTTTTTTCAGTAGTGTCATGTGAATAGTGAATCAGTGTAAACTGAGCCATAAAATATTTTATTTTTGCTCAAAATTACTTAGGATTGATACAACCTGATACTTAAATATTCCAAATAGTCTATTGGCATTGGAATTAGAATTTTTAGATATCAAAAAGTATTTTCCAAAAATCAAGTTAAGTTAAAAATCTTGTTTTTAATCGAATTTTCATAGTTTTTTGAGCATGGTGTTTTAGAGGCTTTTAGGTTATGATTTAAGATGATTAACGGGATTACTAGACGTGAAAAATTGAAGAAAAAAATTGAGCGAAATATATATAGATTTATATGAGCCCTTAGATAAAAAAAAAAGAGAATGACTATTGGATTTATAATTTTAGATATGAGGTCAAAAGTATATATAAGTGTGGTTAAAAAATAAATTGTTTCTCATTCTTTTTCCCATCAACCCAACATCATTTCTCCCTTTTTAAGCCACCATTTTTCTGTTTCCTTCAAAATCAAGCCCTAAACTTGCTTCTAAGCCATTAATCTCAACCTTTATAACCTCTAATCACCATCTAATACAAGAAATTAGGGAAATAGTGCAAGAACTTTATGATTTAAGGAAAGAATCTCTTATTTTTCTAAAGGTCTAGACATGACCAAGAACACATTTCTCATGTTAGATTGGGTTTTAGATGCATCTATGATTTTAATTTTTTTGTAAGTGTAATCCATATAATATGCTTTGTGTGTTGAATTCCTAAAGTTAAAGAATGTGTGTCTATATGTGTTATTATGGAAGTGAGCATTTGTGGCATAAGTGTGCAATTTATGATGATATGGTGTTGTGAATGAGTTGAATGGCATGTAAATAATGAGAATTTAATGTTTTAAGAGGTTGGTATATTTTGGCTAAATGGTTCCTTGATAATGCCTAAGTCTTTGCATGTGGTATTATGCTGTATTATTGCATGATGTGATGTGCTGTAAATTAATTATTATTATTATTATGTGATCTTAGAAAGGAATTTGCATATGTATGCTAATGTTAGCTAAATGCACATTTATGATGCCTAAGTGATAGTTGAAGGGAATATGGTTTGTTAATGCATAAAATGATTAGGTAAGTTTGAATGTCTTTATGTGATATTATGAAGAGATTTATGGGTGCATATTGAGTAGTGGCCGAATGGTTGTAATATATGTGCTCATGTGATCTAGTTGAATTATATTATGTAAAAATGAATTATATATTAATAATGGTACCTTGTATGTGAAGCTCATGGATAAGTAAATGAGGATGCTATAAAAGTGGAATAATGATAATTAGAGTTGATGTTTATGTATCCTTAAATGACTAGTTATGTGTGGTGATAATCATGCATGAACATGGCATGGTTGTTGGCACTAAGGGTTGGTATATGATGATGTGACTATAGTAACGAGCTTTATGCATATTGTATGTTTGATATAATGGTATGGTCAAAAGCTTTAATGGTGCTTTATGGATGATTTGTGTGGTTATGGCATGTTTTTGCTATATATATGAACATGATAAATAAAGTGTGACAAAATGATGCATATGTTAACGTAACGAAGTAATATGATTTTAAGAAAAGGTATAAGCATGTTTTGCATGATATGGCTAAAATGGTCTATTAGGAAAGGATTATATAAAGCATCATGAAAATATGGTATGGTTTATGCCTTAAGTTATACTTGGCTGAATGGTCTTACAAGAAAGCATTCCTTTTTGTTCTATGAGAAAACATTATATGAGTATGTTGTTTATGCTAATTAAAGAAAGAGGATTGATAACCTTACACATTGTTAATGTCACCTTGAGATCTTAAATTTACCATAATCTAAATAAAATCTACTTAATCTATTGAAGAAGGAGAAACATAATTAAAAATGGTGATTAGCCCATATTATTAGACAACCTAGATTGGATAGGTTGACTGGTCAACTAGGGATGGATAATAGTTGCTAGGGTACCTTGGTGCCTATAGGTCTAGTACAGTAGCTGTAGGGTCCCATAGGGCCACTAGATAGGTATAGGCCTAGAACAATAGCTGTAGTGTTTAGAAGGACCATTATACACACACATTTATATCTAGGTCTGGTACAGTAGCCATAGGGTCACACGGGGCCACTATACAAGCATAGGTCTAATATAATAACTATAGGATCCAAAAGGACCACTGTATATATATAGTTAGGTGCAACCATCATAAGCTCTTATTAGCCATTATACTACTAGGCCCAAAAGGGTCGAGTAGTCCCGATATCCAATTGTGAGTGTCCTATAGTTATTGGCATAACAAAGATAAATAATGGTGTAAACATAACAGGAATAAATTACTATATAAGCATAATGACGATAAACATAAGAAATAGACATAATCGACATATATCATTATATAATCATAGTAAGGGTAAAAATGTAATGACCATAATAAATGATTGCCATAACAAGTATATTGGTTGATGTCAAGTTATATAATAGATATAATATGATGGATAATCTCATATATTGACGTTTTGGGAAATGTTGTTATGCATATTATGATATATTATAAAGTTGCTTAATTGATATACTTGCCATGGTATATTTAATTGCTTAGTCATGTAAATGATATCAATACATGATTGCATGTTGCTATATACATATAATGTATCGATTACACCACTAAGCAATTTGCTTTGCGTATCATTTATTCTTCGATGCATTGGTTAAAAAACCTAATTGGAGTTAAAGCCTCAATATCTATAGCAGACCAAGTGGAGATACTTTTTGGAATTTTGTTATTCTATAAATATTATGTGATGTAACTGTACAAGAGCACTCATATGTAGCATAAGAGGGATTGGGCTTAATTTGGGCTGTAATTACATTTTGAAACCTTTTAACAAGTTTGAACTATATTTTATGCTTGTATAAGATATCTTCCTATTATATGATATGGGATTTAAGATTGTGGTATGGATGGTCAGGAGGACCAATTTATGCATTGAGATATGCATGAGATTTTAGAAGTGTTGTTTTAACCTATGGTTTACTATTCATTTTAGGATTGTGTCCTAGTTTAGCAGTTATGCTATCGGATTTTCAACACAAGGATTCCCAAAACTATTTTCAAAACATAAATGCATAGTTTTCATTTAAGAGAAGCCTTCATAAGTAATACATGAACAAATGATTTAAAAAGGTTTTCATTTTTACATGCTTTTATAATAAAGTAAGTTCGAATATTGGTTTGTCTGTCACTTCTTATTTGGATTTGATGAATAAAATGAGTAATAAGTGTCATGTAAAGAACTATATATGCATAAGATATAGAATGTATGGTTATAAGAAGTTGAGGGATGTTATCTTATTTTACTTTAACGACCATAGTGTGCATAAAATTCATGAATAAGAATTTGCCATGTAATGAATGGAACATGGAAACATTAAAAGTACTGTGTATATGAATATGAGCCTTGTATATATTGTAAGGTTGATATATTATAACAATACCTAATGTTTGTTTGAATAAGTATCCATCATGAAATAAAATGCATGTAAAACTTGGGTAAAATGTCATGAAAATTGGTCAATGTGATATATGAAGTATAACATGTGACAATGAATAATGATATGAGATTGAAAGTTTGATTTGGTATATGTTTGGAAAGAGAAAGCCTTGATGGTCTTTTCAATATGTGGCATAAATAAAGTATGCCTATATGATATGTACTAGAAAATAATATATGAGTAATGAGATATTTTAATGAAATTGCATATGATTATAGAATTAACCCATTTCTCCTTAGGATATATAGATGACTATCAGGATAGTTTGGCATGCCAAATAAGGATATTAGTAGATCTGCACATTTGTATAACTTTAACGATCTTTATTTGTTGCACCAGTAATTGGTGTTAGTGCCACTTTTTTTACCTTTGGGTATTACTGAGATAGTAGTTAAAGGTACTGTTGCACCTTGTACCTTTTGGTATAACTGAGATTGTAGTTTAAAGGTATTGTTGCACCTGTCTCATTGTCTATGCATTCGAGTTATGGTAAGAAAGAAAAAGGCCAAAGTATAATTGATGATAAGAAAGGATTCATAATTTTTATAAGTCTATTTAATCTATAAAATGAGGTCATTTGTATGTGAACTATGAAACATGATGCGATAGGCATACACTTAATAATTATATGAATCATATATATGCCATAGATTCACATGTGTGTTTAAAGTAAGGGATTGTTAAGTAGCATGCTCATTAGAAGAAAGAAAAACCTACCTACAAGTATGATGTGAGTTGAATAAGCTAATAAGGCTTATTACAAAGATGTAGATATATGACATATCTTTATGAGATATATGTATCAAGTGTATTCATATGCATATTTATTACACATCTTATGTTTTTTAGTAGTGACACATGACTTAGGAATATAATGATAAAAGATAGCAATTATTTCACGTATGTGTGGTATGCATATATGATAGATACAATATTATTTATATAGAATGATGCATAATTATAATCAAAAGTATATAGGCATTGTTACCACTACTAGTATAACTATAAAATTGTTGTTTTAAATAATCTACTTGATCAGCGTGTGTGTGTGTGCACAATTTATGAATAGAGAGTAAAGATGGCTAATAATTAGTCACCTAGACTAGGATTTACTTTGCTAGCAATTTCGCTTGGCATGGGAGTGTGGAGTAATAAACTACACTAGAAAGTTCGAACAAAATGAGGCATAGAGTTATAGAAAGTTTTTAGTTTTTTGTATTTATTTGTGGATGTTGTATTAGAAATGATACCTATAGGTATAATGTTGTATCATATTGAAATTTGTATGGAAAAATGTCCTCTATCAAAACTCTAATGATCCAAATAATGAGAAATGGATAGTGTGTGAGTGTGTGCATACATGCATAAGTTATGGACTTTGAGATGAGTTTCTTACTTAGCTTGAGATTATACAGTTTGGAGCATGAATTTCTGAGCAATAATGATCTCATGTAGATTAAGGTATTGAATTAAGGTTTTATGATAAATATAAATTTATTGAAGTGATTTTTTCAAAGGTTAAAATTTTTTAGAAGTGCTCCAAATAGCCGTTATGGTGCTAAATTTTTGACACGATGACCCTCATATGGTAAAAGTTATTACAAAATAAAATTATTTTAAATTGTAATGAAATTTTTCATAAGTAATTTTTTGGCTTACCTTTTTACCTATATCTATATTGAATATGTATGTTTGTTATATTTTGTTTTCATGTGATGTAACATCACCTTATCGAGTTTCCTCATAAAATGGGTAAGGGGTGTTACAAGTTGCCTATCTTTCTTCACATTTTTTTATGATAGATCTATATATATTTTTTGTTAAAGGGTTGAGATTGATAAGAAATGACATATGGATAGCTGAAGTAAAATCTATGTGTGTATTTTCTTTTTAATTATCTTTTACATCTAATTAATTCATTTTAATATGTAGGGCTTAGATTATACTTGTTACTATTTAATCCTAGTGTTGGTATTGCTTCTTACACAAAAATCAAATAAAAGTCTATTTATTCTTATCCTTTATTTGTTGTTTTCTCATTTTATTTCTCCCAATTTATTTTTAATAATTTCACGTATAAATAAATTATATGATTTTCATGTTCCTTTAATTATTTTAGTATCAAAATGTTCAAGCTTTAGATTTTTTGGCATGTTTTTAGGAATTTATGGTTTAGCCCTTAAGGGTCACTATTCATTACTGAACTGATTTCAAATTTCATTTTTAATTTTTAACCTCTTTAATAATCT
>CANXYI010472937.1:0-16220 GCA_948208565.1 Hura crepitans
CAAATACTAATATATATTTGATTCATAATCTACTTCTCTTGCCTTTAGGTATAGGATATGAGTAGTAGCACTGTGCCCACTAAGGAATAAGAGGTTGAAAGTCATGCTCCTTCAGCCTCTGGATAAGGGGAGGAATAACCCAAGTATATGATCCCTAGTGATGCTGGACATACTATTCCTGGACAACAAGGTCCAACTAATTAGTTGTAGACAATGCTGGATTCTCTCAAGCAAGTGATAGTAGCTGCTACGGCTATGCCTACTGACAAATAAGAGGTAGAAAGTCATGCTCCTTTAGCTTTTAGATAAGGGGAGGAACAACTTGAGTATGTAACCCCTAGTGATGTTGGACATACAATTCCTCGACAGCAAAGTCCAATTACTTAGTTGTAGATGATGCTAGATTTTGTCAGGCAAGCGGCAGTAGCTATAGCTACTGTGAACACTACTACTGTAGTTGCTAATGCACAAGCTTTCCACCTCTAGTGCCACAAGAATAGCTAGTATTTAAGAGGACTTATATAGAGAGACTGATTAAGAATGGGGCTGAGTTCTTTAAGGGGGAAGTGTCAAATGAGTCTAATAGAGCTGAGTACTAGTTAGATCAGATAGTTTATATTATGCAACAGTTGAGATGCCCACAAGATGAGTATGCTGCATGTGCCACCTCATTGCTGTCAGAAAAAGCATTAAAATGGTGGGAAGTGGTCACTAAACACAATGTAGCTGCATATATCACTTGGGATTTCTTTTTGAAGGAATTTAAGGAAAAGTATGTTACTGAGCATTACCTGGACCAAAAGTACCAAGAATTCATAGATCTTAGGTAGAGATATAAGACAATCTCTGAATACGAGAAGAAATTTGCTCGCCTGCGCCGGTATGTGAAGGTAGTGGTAGCCACATAAGAAGACCACTATAAGAAGTTCCAAAAGGATTTAAACTTAGATGTCATGGAATAGGTTGCTCTTACGAAGATCTAAGACTTTACAGCTTTGGTAGCAGCTTGTCACACTATAGAGATGGTGAATGAGCTAAAGTAGAAGTTAGATAGCTTTAAAAAGAGATCATATAGGCATGGGCAAGGTAGTTTTAGGTATGCATCTATTAAAAAGCATAAAAGTGGTCAGTCTAGATAGTATCAATGTAAGTAGTCAGACTAATCATAGAGGTTAAGACAGGGTTCCAAAACACAGACCCGAGCATAGACTCAGACTTTAGGTGCTCCTAGATCCACTGTAGGCAATGCTATGACACCTACTTATGAGACTTACCACAAGGGACATTTGGGAGTATGTTGGAGACTCATACTAGGATCTTGCTGGGGTTGCAGCTCTAGAGATCATTTTTAAAAGGATTGCCCAGCAAAGCCTTACATTCCTTCACAGAAGTAGGATAGGAGAGATACAAGAAGCAGAGCTGGGGCCAGTCAAAAAGACAAGTCGGAGAGCAAAGCTCCAGCGAGGCAGTATGCCATACAAGCTAAAGAAGAGGCAGAGGCTACTAATGTTATTACAGCTACATTCCATATCTTTGATTTACTTGTTTTAGCACTAATAGACCCTTAGTCCATACATTCTTATATCTACACTGCATGGGTTTTAGATTGGGGGTTTGTATCAGAGGACCATAGCTTTGATATGATAGTTAGCAATCCAATAGGATAGCATGTTATAATGAGTAAAGTATATAGAGACTATCCATTAACAGTATAAGGAAAAGTTTTCTCTATAAATCTCATTAAATTGACATTCAATGAGTTCAATCTTATCTTGGGCATGGACTGGTTGTCCAAGTATCATTCCATGGTGGATTGCAAGAAGAGTATTATGTTATAAGCTAGTAACGGGTCAGAAGTGACAGTGTTGGGTGAAAGATTGGATTGCATGGCTAATGTAGTATCAGCGACTGTGGCTAGAAGGATGATGCAAAAGGGTTGTGAAGCCTATGTTGCTTATATGGTTGAAACTACAAAGGAAACAATAGAAGTTAGCTAGACTCTTGTTATAGCTGAGCTTGGGGATGTTTTCCCATATGAGTTACCCAATTTGCCATTAGAACAGGTGTTAGAATTTGGGATTGAGGTGATACTAGGCATAACACCAGTTTTTATATCTTTGTACAAAATAACTCCTACATAGTTGAAAAAATTGAAGATACAGTTGCAAGAGCTTCTAGATAAGGGTTTTATCAGACCGAGTGTTTCACCATGGGGTGCATTGATTTTGTTTTTCAAGAAGAAGAATGGTTCTTTGAGACTTTATGTGGATTATGGATAGTTGAACAAAGTCACGATTAAGAATAAGTATCCTTTTACCACAGATTAATGACCTTTTTGATCAGCTTAGAGGGGCAAGTATCTTCTCTAAGTTTGATCTTAGATCTGTGTATTATCAGTTGAGAGTAAAAGAGGTAGACATACACAAAACAACTTTTAAGACTATATATAGTCACTATGAGTTCCCAGTAATGCCTTTTGAGTTAACTAATGCACCGACAACATTCATAGACCTTATGAACAATATCTTTAGGCCATTTCTAGATCAATTTGTGGTAGTCTTTATAGATGACATTCTCGTGTATTCCAAGAACTAAGAAGAGCATGAGAAGCATCTATAGATAGCTTTATAGATTTTAAGGGATGAAAAACTCTATGCAATGCTTAGCAAGTGTGAGTTTTATCTAGAGGAAGAACCATTTTTAGGGCATATAGCAATGGCAAAAGGTATAAAGGTTGATCCTAGTAAGATTTAGGTAGTAATGGACTTGAAATTGCCAAGGAACACGACTGAGATTAAGAGTTTCTTGGGGTTAGTAGGTTATTACAAAAGGTTTGTTGAAGGGTTTTCCTTGATTACAACCCCTATGAGATGTCTTCTAATGAAAGATGTGAGATTCAAATGGGATAGCAAGTGTCAAAAGAGTTTTGATAAGCTTAAAAGTAAGTTGACAGTGGCTCTAATTTTAGTTCAGCTAGTGATAGGGAAAGAGTTCACCATATACAGTGAAACATCATTGAATGGGTTGGGTTGTGTACTCATGTAGGATGGCAAGGTTATTGCCTATGCTTCTTGATAGGTAAAACCTCATGAGAAAAACTACCCGACATATGACTTAGAGCTCATAGCCATTGTGTTTGCTCTAAAGATGTAGAGGCACTAACTCTAAGGAGAAAAGTGCCTATGTATTCATAGACCACAAGAGTCTGAAGTATCTACCGACATAGAAAGAGTTAAACTTGAGACAAAAGGGATGGATGGAGTTAATTAAGGATTACAATTGCCTTATTGATTACCATCCTAGGAAAGCTACTAAGGTTGTAGATGCCTTGAGTAGAAAGCTTATGTCAGCTTTAAAGGCAATACATGTTAGTTTAAAGCAACAAGATGACGGTGGTTTGTTGGCTGAGTTACAAGTCAAGCCAAGCTTGATACAGACAGTAAAGGATTCATAGAAGGATGATCATAAACTTTAGAGTGTCATATGTATGATTCAAGAGGGGAAGTATACGGAGTTTGTGATTAAGGAAGATAAATATTTGTACTATCATGATCGACTATATATGCCAAAGAAAGAGGACTTGAGACTGTAGGTTCTATAAGAAGTGCACAATGCTCCATATGCGATGTATCCTAGCAGTATAAAGATGTACCAAGATTTGAAGATGACCTATTAGTGGCTAGGCATGAAGAGAGATGTAGCTGATTATACAACTAGATGCCTTACTTGTCAACAGGTAAAGGCTGACCATCAGGTTCTTTCTAGTTTGCTTCATCACATAGCAATATCATAATGGAAATGGGATCGAATCACTATGGACTTTATGATTGGACTATCGATGACTAGAAACAAGCATGATTCTATTTAGGTAGTGGTTGATAGATTGACCAAGTCTGCTCATTTCATTTCGATGAGAAAGGATTACTCTGTGGCGAGATTGGTAGAATTATACATTAATGAGATAGTTAGGCTTCATAGAGTGCCTTTATCCATCATTTTAGACAAATATCCCCATTTTACATCGAGATTTTGGATGATGCTCAAGAATGCTTAGGGGAATAGGCTCAATTTTAGCACAACTTTTCATCTATAGACGGACGGTCAATCAGAGAGGATCATTCATATTCTTGAGGATATGCTTCGAGCATGTAGCATAGAGCTTAAGGGCAGTTAGGACAAATATTTGTCATTGGTAGAATTCGCTTACAACAATAGTTACCAAGCGAGTTTAGGTATGGCTCCTTATGAGGTATTATATGGGAGACGATGTAGAACTCCCTTATTTTGGAGCGAGTTAAGTGATAATAAGCTTATGGGACCAGATTTGGTCAAGGATGCTGAAGAGAAGGTGAAGATTTTCAAAGAAAGACTGAAGGCTAATTTAGATAGACAAAAATCCTATGCGAATTTGAAGAGAAGAGATATCAAGTATAAAGTTAGAGATAAAGTTTTTCTTAAGGTATCTCCATAGAAAAAGGTGTTGAGGTTTGGTAAGAAAGGGACGTTGAGTCTGAGGTTTATTTGACCATACGAGATCACAGAACGTGTGGGTCTATTAGCTTATAGACTAGGTTTACTTACAGAATTGCAACAGATTCATGATGTGTTCCATTTTTTGATGCTGAGAAGATATATATCAGACCCTTCACATGTTTTGATAACTGATGAAGTGGACATAAGACTAGATTTGCCATATAAAAAAGACATGTTGGTATCCTAGCTAGAAAGGTCAAGGAATTGCAAAATAAGACTGTGCCATTGGTGAATGTCTTAAGGCAACATCACGACATGGAAGAGGCTACTTGGGAAAGCAACATTCAAATGTGGGAACAATACCTATATTTGTTTGAACTAGGTATGTTGAGGACGACATCTTTTTCCAAGAGGGGAAGAAATGTAACAATCCAAAAATCTCGACTCTCGTGAATAATACTTCCTAGGATGAATAGTGCTTTCCAAAACACAAGTCGCACTAAGCATACCGAAGGGAAGTATTAATTACAAGGGAATTTTGGGAAAAGTTTGAAGCCAATCTGAAGTCATTTGGATGGTTACAAATGCTAATTAAGATTTTACATCAGTGTCTTGTAAATAGTGCCACATGTAAAGCTAAATCATAAAATAAATAAAATGATGCTAAAAATAATCCAAAAATATTACAACCAGATACTCAAATATTCTGAATAGTTCAATGGCTTTGGGATTGGAATTTTCTCAGTTTGGGAGCTATTTTTACCCAATTTTTGAGACATAAAATATATTAATTTTTTAGGTTATTGATATAATTTGGGCTCAAGATTTTGAGAGAATTTATGGCTTAGATTTAAGGAATTTTGGTGATAGGAATAGAGGAAAACTGATATTCTTATTGGTTATAATAATTTTTTGAAGCAAAGAAAAATTATTTTTTGAAAAGTATAAATAGGGGAAAAATCATTTTCACCCATTTATACCATACACCATCCTCTACTCCTTCCTCCTCCAATTTTTGTCCCCTCCCTCTCTCACTTTTTTCTTGTTAGTTCCTTCCTCTATGGAGGAACCCACTTTACGATATTATACCCACATTGACGAGCATTTCGAGATGTGTCTGTGGACATAAAAATCATTAGGAACGGCGAAGTATTTCTGTGGAAAATCCAAGAAGAAAATTGAGGTTAATAGTAACCTTCTCTCTCTTGAGATTTCTTTTTTCACAAATTTTATTTTTCATAAGTTCCTTGGATGTTGTAGAGCACACATCTAGGCTCAAAATATTTTTACAACTTCTAGATTATTTTATATTAATTTTTAATTTTCATGCCTTTTTGTATTTGTAGGAAAAATGACAATCCGAGACTCCTGAGGCAAGGAGAAGGCCTAGGCCAACTTTGGGGGTCCCCTACAACCTTATTAGGTATATGTAATCACTTTGATTTGGCTAAATTTTTCATTTAATGAATTATGTGCATTATGTTTATAAGTGTAATTAATGTAATTAAATGCATAAAAATCCAATAAATGTTATAGTTGAAATTTATGATTAATGGCATGATAAATGCACGAAATATGATGTTTTGGTATGACCATAGGTGATGGTATTACAACATTATATAGAATAAAAATCGATAATCCATGTTGTGTGTCATATGCCTAGAAATACATGTGTATGGTCATTTGTATGATTCGAACATGTATAATGGATGCAAGGTATAATAAATTGCCATGAAATGACTTGATATACCAATGTGCGACATTATGTCTATTTAAACCAATAAGTGTGAAAATATGTGCGTGTATGTTCTTGTGGATGTGAAAATATCTTATGTGTATGAATGTGATGTGTTAATATGCTTAAAGTGGATTTTTGACATATAATGGATATGTATGTGTTATAAATGCATGAAGAGACAATGGGTGACAATTTGAAAATGAATATTGGGAAATGCCATGAAATGGTGGTTTAAGTCGATAATTGTGTTTATATATGACATATTGGTATGATGCCATTACACCTCAAAAATGGGTCCTGCGGGTGTAATGGACATTGATAGGCCTAAGTTGGCTAGGTGTTTATGTGTAGGCTATGTAATGGTCTAATGAGGCCAATGTGTAGGACTTACCATCTTGCATTAGAACACACCCTAGTCTATTGTGAGATACATCATTATATATAGTGAAGTCTTTCCCAAAACTTGGCTACACAAGAATTGTAGCCTCTGCCAATATAGCCTTAAGCTTATCAAAACTCTTTTGACATTTGTTATCCTGAATGAATTGAACATCTTTTCTCAATAATTGTGTTATAGGGGAAACTATCAATGAAAACCCCTTAACAAACCATTTATAGTACCCTACTAACCCTAGGAAACTCATGTTCTCTATGGTGTTCCTAGATGGCTTCCACTCTATTTCCACTTCAATCTTGTGAGGATAGACTATAATACCTTCAGTTGATGCTATGTGTCCCAAGAAAGACACTTCACTAAACTAAAACTCACACTTACTGAGCTTGGCACATAGCTTTCCATCTCTTAGAATTTGAAGAATTTTTCCTAAGTGTTGTTCATTCTATTCCTTGTTTTTCGAGTAAAGTAGAATGTGAACTATAAAGACTAACATAAATTGATTGAGATAAGCCTAAAAACTTGATTCATGAAGTCCAAAAATGTTGTAAGAGCATTGGTAAGCCCAAAAGGCATTACATGGAACTCTTATTAACCATACCTTTTCTTGAAAGCTGTCTTCACCACATCTAATTCCTTCACTCCTAACTGATAATATCCAAATCTCAAATCTATCTTGGAGAGCACTCTGGCTCCTCTAAGCTGATCAAATAGGTTATCGATCCGTGGTAGAGGGTACTTGTTCTTGATGGTCACTTTATTCAACTATCGATAATCAACACATAACCAAAGTGAACCATCCTTATTCTTAACAAATAGAACCAATGCTTCCTATGGTGAAACACTCGGTCTAATAAAACCCTTGTCTTAGAACTTTTGCAACTGAAGCTTTAACTCTTTTAATTCAGCTAGTGCCATCCAATACGGACCTATCGATACTAGAATGGTACCAGGTAGAACTTTAATACTGAACTCAAGCTCTCTTTTTAGTGGCAAACTTGATAATTCTTCCAAAAAAACATCGACAAACTCAGGACAACTGGTATACTACTCATATCTAATTCCTCTGTTCTACTGTCAAACACATGAGCAAGATATTATTGACAATCCTTGCTCATCAATAGCCTAGCAGTGACTACAGATATCACATTGGATAAGAAATTGATTTTCTCTCTAATAACTATGATTTTAGACTTATCATTAGTCTAGAATGTGAATCTATTATTTTTATAGCCCAAGATTTGGGTTATTTTATGCCTTTAATGTCATTATTTCTCAAATTATGGCAAAATATGCTCTTAGGAACTCTTTTAAGTCATTTTTGGGTTTAAGAAATTTTTAGGTCCTAAACCTCATTTCTTTCATGTCTTACATCTTTTTCATATTTGAACATTTGAAATAAATAATTGAAACACCAAATCTTGCACAATTCCTAAAATAATCATGTATATGACCCATTATAGGCCATTCGATCATACATAGCTATTTAGGCCTTTTTAGTGTTTCTCATAATTCTTAAAAAGCATTCCATGTGTCATTCATCATATTACATGGTTAGGTACACATGAAAAATATTCATGATATTTCATTTCCACTCATTATGTCAACTAATAAAATGATATTCTTTAATTATGCTCATGTAACTACATTTACCATTAGTTAAGCATGAAAGAAAGTAACTCATGCTTTAGCACTACACCATTTGGTCCATTTCTTAAAATGGCTATAAAATGCATACACCATACATACATCATGCCATCATGATCATTATATCAAATATCACATGACTAACTCACATGATTAATAAAAGGACATTTTTCACATAATATGTCCATACACCCATCAAAATGCACATTTATCACATTGTACATCTCTATTGTATACTCTCACATTTGTTCACTCATATGACTTTTAAATATGAGTATTAAACATAATTTATGCTCATTAAATCCTAATTGCTAAATTTAGCTACTTATTCCTCACTATGCCACATATTAGACTCTAATTAACACATAAATCATATTTAACACTTCCACTTGATTTCAATGTATTACAACCATTTAAATTATCTTATGACAATTATTACATGCCATACCACACAATTAATGCATGCTATTTATAGCAACATACACATTTATGCAATTAATGAAATTTAAGCATAATATGGAAATTTAAGTTTTCCAATTTAATTCACATATCTTATTCTAATTACACATACCGAGATGATCGAAGAGGTTCCTAGAGATCTATTTACACCTTGGCTTTTCCTTTGTTAATGTTTAATTTGGATCGTCCCCACATAAATCGAAGAAAACTTCTAAAATTCATAATAAATCAACCGTAGCTCCAAAAATTAATCTAAAGCCATTTATCAAATCTTGGGCACCTCTAGTATATAGGTAAAATTATAAAAGTTAGAAATTCTTACCCAAAAAATTCATAGTTACTATTCATAAGGTTGAGAAACAACTTTTTTGAGCATCATTTTCCTAAAATTCTACTTCCTAGATTTAAGGTATAGAGTGGAGGCTTTATTGTTCAATTTTGGTGGAGAGATTTGGTCTCTAAAGGAAGAATGAAGGAAAGAAAAATGGAGGAGAGGGAGGAGGAGGCATTGGCTGGTGAGGGAGAAAAGGGAATAGTTTGCTAACTTTTTATCCCTTTTTAACCAATATATACCCCTTCCCATGCATGAATTTTTCATGCATTTTTTCTCCCAATCTTTTTTCTCTTTTTGAGCTAATTAAATGGCTATATTCATGGCAATAACCCACTTTAATTATCCTTTATGAGCCTTCGTAAATTTTTGCTCAAAAATTAGGAAAAACCAATTAATTTTATTATTTTTATGTTAGCCAATTTCTAAAAAAAATTACTTCCTGATATCAAAAAATTCTAATTTTAGCACCATTAGACTCATTGGAATTTTTAAGTATCAGGCTGTATTTTTTTGTAATTTTTTGAGAAACTTTGAAATTGATTTATAGTTTAGTTTTCTTGGTCACTATTCCTAAGACACTACTGTAAAAACTTTCTTAGCATTTTTAACCACTCTAATGACCTCAGATTGATATCAAATTTTACCCAAAATTATTTTATGATTAATACTGTCATTCGATATCTTTAGTGTATCCTAGGTCTTAAGATCACTATTCATTTCGAGAAAGTACTATTCATAATTATTGGGATTTTTAGGGCATTACATTTATTCCCCTCTTAGAGAAAAGTTGTCTTTGACACTAGAATATTACATGGTTCAAATAATTATGGATATAGCTCCTTCATCCAAGCTTTCATCTCCCAAGTTACTTCTTCAATCCTATAGTGTTTCCAGAGAGTCCTTCACCAAGGGTACTATCTTGTTCCTCAGTTCCTTCTCTACTTTATCAATAATCCTCATTGGTTCTTCCTCATAAAATAAGTCAAGATTAACTTCTATACCTTCTATTGTTAACACATTCACAAGATCTTACCTATACCTCCTAAGCAAGGAAACATGAAAAACATCATGGATCTATTTTCTAGAGGTAAAGCTAGTCAATAGGCTACTACCACTACATATTTTATAATCTCGTATGGCCCAATAAACCTATGACTCAACTTTCCTTTTATCCTAAATCATAGAACTTTCTTCCAAGGTGAAACCTTAAGGAAAACCTTGTCTCCCACTTCATATTCCACCTTTTTTTTTCAAGCCTATATTGGACTTCCATCTATCAAAAGTTGCTTTCAGCCTTTCTTTAATAATCTTTACCTTCTCTTCTGCATCTTATATCAAGTAGAGCTCTATGAGCTAAGTTTCACTGAGCTCATTCTAACATAAAGGCATTCTACACTTTTTCCCATATAAGGCTTTATAAGGAGCCATGCCAAGACTCGCTTGACAACTATTATTATAAGTGAATTTAGCTAATGACAAGTATCGATCCTAGCTTTCCTTGAACTTTAAGGTACAACCCTTCAATATATCCTCGAGAATCTAAATAATCCTCTCAGATTATCTATCAATCTGTGGATAGAATGTTGTACTGAAACTCAATCAAGTACTTGAGCATTATGACGTTTCTTTTAAAACCTCGATGTGAACCTTGGATCTTAATTCGATATAATAGAAGATGGCACTCCATGCAATCTGACTATCTCATCTATATAAAGCTCTACTAGCTTTTCTAAGGAGTAGCCAATTCTCATAGGTATAAAATGAGCCATCTTGGTTAGACAATCTATGATTATCCATACTAAGTAACACTTACTCTTTGTAATAGGTAGCCCAACAATGAAGTCCATGGTCACTCTATCCCATTTCTATTCTAAAATTGCTATAAGATAAAGTAATCTAGAAGGTACCTATTGCTTTGCTTTTACCTGCTGACAAGTAAGGCACCTTATCATATACTTAGATATGTCTCTCTTTATACCTTACCACTAATAAGAAAACTTCAAATCCTGATACATCTTATTACTACTAGAATGTATCGCATAAGAAGCACTGTAAGCTTCTTATAGAATTTACCTCTTCAACTCTTCCATATCTGGTACACAAATTTTGTCATGAAGGTAAAAATAGCTATCTCTCTTAATCTCATACTCTATCGCCTTCCCCTCTTGGATTGCACTTATGATACTTATCAGCCTTTGATCATCTCTCTGATAATCCCTCACTTGCTATAACAAACTGGGCTTAACTTACATCTCAACTAACAAGGCATTATCACCTATGATCTTTAATCTAACATTCATGGCTCTCATGACTGCCATGAACTTTTTGCTAAGAGCATCAGCCACTACATTGGCCCTCCCTAGATGGTAATCAATTAAGCAATCATAATCCTTAATTAATTCCATCCACCACCTCTATCTCAAGTTCAACTCCTTTTATATAGGAAGATACTTAAGATTCCTATTATATGTGTAAATAAAGCACTTCCCCCTATACAAATAATGTCTTCAGATGTTTAAAGCCAACATAATGGCTGCATAAACTAAATCATGTGTAAGGTAGTTCTTCACATATGGCTTCAACTATCTTGAAGCATAGGTAACAACCTTGCCATCTTGCATTAGAACACACCCTAGTCCATTGTGAGATGTATCACTTGATATAGTGAAGTCCTTCCCTAAAACTAGTTACACAAAAATTAGAGCCTCTATCAATATAGCTTTAAGCTCCTCAAAACTCTTTTGACACTTGTCATCCTAAACAAATTGAACATCTTTCCACAATAACTATCTTATAAAGGTAGCCATCAAAGAAAACCCTTTAACAAACTGCCTGTAGTACCCTGCCAACCCTAGGAAACTCCATATCTCTATAGTGTTCCTAGGTGGCTTCCATTTCATCACTACTTCAATCTTGCTAGGATCAACTCTAATACCTTTAGTTGATGCTATGTGTCCTAAGAAAGATACTTCACTCAACCAAAAGTCATAGTTATTGAGCATGGCATATAACTTTTCTTCCCTTAGAATCTAAAGAATTGTTCCTGAGTGCTGTTTATGATTTTCCTTGTTCTTTGACTTAACTAGAATATCATCTATAAAGACTACAACAAAATGGTCGAGATAAGGCCTAAAGACTCTATTCATGAAGTCCATTAATGCTACAACAACATTGGTAAGCCTAAATGGCATTACATGGAACTCATAATGACCATAACTCGTCTTGAAAGTTGCCTTCACCACATCTTATTTCTTCACTCTTAACTAATAATATTTGGATCTCAAATCTATCTTAGTGAACACTCAAGCTCTTCTAATCTGATCAAATAGATCATTAATCCATGGTACAAGATAATTGTTCTTGATGGTTACTTTATTCAACTGTCGATAATCAACACATAACTGAAGTGAACCATCCTTCTTCTTAACAAATAGAACCGGTGCTCCCCATGGTGAAACCTTCAGTCTGATAAAACCCTTGTCAAATAACTCTTGTAATTGAAGGTTTAACTTTTTCAATTCAGCTGATGCCATTCGATACGGACCTATCGATACCAAAGTAGTACCAGGAAAAACTTTGATACTGAACTTAAGCTCTCTTTCTAGTGGTGAACCCAGTAATTCTTTTAGAAAAACATCGACAAACTCGGCCACAACTAGTATACTGCTCATATCTAATTCATCTATTCAGGTGTCAAACACATGAATAAGATATGGATGACAACCCTTCCTTATCAATTACCTAGCAGTGACTGCAAATATTACATTAGATAAGAAATTGATTTTGTCTCTGATGACTATGGTTTTAGACTTATTATCAGTCTAGAGGGTCAATCTCTTATGCTTATAGTCTAAGATGGCTTGATATTTAGAGAACCAATCCATTCCCAATATTAACTCGAATTTAATGAAAGGTAACTCTATTAGGTTGGCAAAAATCTTGTATTCTTAATGGGCAATCTTTATAAATTATGTCAACTACCACATGCTGGCCTATAGGGTTGCTAACCCTGATTTCTAGGTCAAGTGGTTCTAAAACTAACCCTTAATCATATGCCCGTGATGTGCATACATACGAGTGTGTAGACTGTAGATCAATCAATGCTAAAACAAGAGAGTCAAATAGGAGAAAAGTACTAACTATGGCATCTATCTCATTCATTTCTCAAGCTCTAATGGCATAGTGTCGGGCAAGTGCACTGTGCTTATGTTGAGACTCTACTTTATCTCTCTGAGTTCCCTTTTTTCTATTTCCTTAGCAACTTTTCTAATTAATAGTCTATGTAGATGCTGATTTTTGGCCCACACTAAGTCCCTTAAGATAATATTTATGGAAATTACTAGCTTGTCCATAAGTAAAGCACACCCTAAGTGTATTCCTCCAACATTCTCCCCAATGCTTCTTAAAATAGGTCTAGCATTGAGGAGCATGACTCTTCTTGCCCTTTGATCTCGATGTAGAAATGGCTTGAGACTGTAGTTGTCTAGATCTCATTTTACTACTCTAAATCAATTTTCGTGACTATCCTACTTCTGAGACTGCTAAGTCGAACTTGACTGGAATCCTTTATATTTCTTTCTTGATGGCAAAGCTGCATTAAATGCTCTATAACTAGCTATCCTTTTCTTTTGATAAACACTTTCTTCTCTTTCTGAACACCTTCAGTGGATCTGCACATTAACACTAGCTTTAAGAAGTCCCTTATCTTCATAGGCACCACCTTGGACTTAATGTCAACATTTAGTCCCTTCTCAAACCTCTTACATTTAACTACCTCAGTTGTGATGGTATCCTTTGCATATCTACTAAGTATGGTGAACTCCTTCTCTTATCCACGAATAGTCTTCTGGTGCTGCTTCAAATCCATGAACTATTGTTGCCTCTCATTAAGAAAATCCTCTGTGATGTATTTCTTATGGAACTTTGTTAGAAAGAACTCCTAAGTAACCTGATCCTTAGTCTTATACTATATAAAATCCTCCCACCACTTTGAAGCTTCTTTTTGAAGGAGTGAGGAAGCACATACAACTTGCAATACTAGCATACACCTCATCTACCTCATAATCTTTTTAGTGCGATCAAGCCAATACTCCACCTCCCCAGGAGTCACTTCTTCTTCACCCTTAAAGTCCTCAGTTCCTATTTCCTTCACTCTCTTAAGATATGTCTTCTAAAGAGCTAATGGTACCTTCGGTTATAGTGGTGGTAGTGGTGGAGTAGTAGTAGTAGCTTGCCTCAAAAGCCTGTCCCCTTTACATACATATTTGAGTGCACCTACACATCATATCTATTACATAAACAAAAATTTTATCAAAATAAAGCCTTATATTTAATGTCATGATATCCTGAGGCTTTAGTTATCAAAGCATCCTTTTACCAATGTATTGTAAACAAACGACATGCTAAGCATATTGTTTAGTGGTGTAATCAAAATAATATATGTTAAGATTTCCATTCATACCATGCCATAGTTATATCTCAATCATTAATATAGCAATATAGCATATCAAAAATCAATTAACATTATTTCACAATCATACACAGTTTTTTTGATCTTTTAAAACCATAACATGCTTAATATGTTGCTCACTATTTTCTTTATTTTCTTTACTTATGCCTATGGGAATTTTCCTAAACCTATAGATAATGGGATCATAAAATGTGTAGTAGCCCACATTTTAGACCTAACAACTACTACACCAGCATAGTGTAGTGTCAAATGCCACTTACACGGCTACACTGACTTGTGTTATATTTTATGCAATGGCTCTCATAGGACTTTTACTAGTGGCTGCATCTACTAGATCTGAAGATCGAAACACATATGTTCGCTGGTAGAGTAAAAGTGCACCCTTGGACAAAATCTAAGCATCGAAGTGCCCTAGTAGCTGCTATATCCCCTAGCTGACTGATTTATCCCATTTCCTAAGTTGTAGCATCTTATGGGCTAAAAAACCATTTTATTTAGTTTTGCCTTATTAAATAAGCTTACATAGCCTTGAACACACATATTTTAGTCACTGAATAACTAAAATTGCTTAGCTTTATTAAAAACAGCATTTGAGCCTTCAAGCTCATTTTCCAAGCCATTATGCCATATTCACAATAATCATACTTTTCCATCTCATATATGGATTTTAGCTTGCTTTCATCATAAACACATTCAGATAAGGTCATAAAATTCATTTGGGTTATTTTTTTTGCCTTTGTTGTCATTATTTTTCAAATTATGACATAATATGCTCTTAAGAACTCTTTTGGGTCATTTTCCAGTTTAAGATATTTTTAGGTCTTAAACCTCATTTCTTTCATGTCTTACATCATTTTCATATTCAAACATAAGAAACAAAACATACATACACCAAATCTTGCACAATTCATAAAACAATGATGTATATGACCCATTATAGGCCATCCAGCCATACATGGCTATTTAGGCCTTTTTAGTTTTTTCCCATAACTTATTCTTAAAAAGCATTCCATGTGTCATTCATCATATTACATGGTTAGGTACATAAGAAAAATATTCATGAGATTTCATTTCCAATCATTATTTCAACTAATAAAATGACATTGTTTAATTATGCTCATGTAACTACATTTAGCCTTAGTTAAGCATAAAAGAAAGTTACTCATGCTATGGCACTACACCATTCGGCCCACCTTTGTAACATGGCTATAAAATACACACACCTCACGTACATCATGTCACCATGATCATTATATCAAATATCACATGACTAACTCACATGGTGAAAAAAAGGCCATTTTTCACATAATATGTACATACACCTATCAAAATGCACATTTATCACATTGTGCATCTCTAATGCATACTCTCACATTTGCTCACTCATATAAGTGTTAAATATGAGGATTATACACAATTTATACTCATTAAATCCTAATTGCTCAATTTAGCTACTTATGCCACATATTATATTCTCATTAACACATAAATCATATTTGACAGTTCCACTTGATTTTAATGCATTCCAATCATTTAAATTATCTTGTTACAATTATTCCATGCCATAGTACACAATTAATGCATGTCATTTATGGCAATGTACACATTTAGGCAATTAATGAAATGTATTAATTGTGTGATATGGTAAGTAATAATTGTAATAAGATTATTTGAATTATTAGAATGCATTGAAATCAAGTGAAAG
>CANXYI010473499.1:0-14993 GCA_948208565.1 Hura crepitans
AACGATGCTAATAGGAAATTGATGGGCATGGTTTAAACTTGCTCGTAAGGAAATTGGACCCAAACCCGGTACTATCTTTTGAGCCACAATGGGAGAAATGCCTAAAGTAAGAATAATGTCCATAAGATAATAATCTTTAAAAGAAGGTAGGACTAAAGGGGCATCTAAAGTAATTTTGTAATCCAAAATAGTAGTAAACTCTTCCAAAGTTGGGGTAATCTCTTGATGATCGAAGATGAACACATGAAAAATAAGGTCCCAATATCACACTGTCGCATTCAAAAATTTGGGGTCAATATGAACCTTCCTTAAGAATCTAAAAGAAGAAAAGTGGGCAAGAACAAAGGATGTCCAAAAAGCCATCGATTCTAAAATCTTGGACAAATCTTGACATAATGAGAGCTTGACATGAGAGGTAAGGATTAGGGTATTTATAAGTTGAAACCCCACCATTCCTTTCCTAACTAGGAATAGGAATCCAAAACATGTGAGAAGGTCTATGTGGACCTTGTAATGTATGAAGATGGTGTCATAGTCTGCATAGACTAAGGAAGTACATTTGCAGTATTATTGAATGCAGGTCCATAACTTGGTATGGTTAAAGTCCACCCAAACTAAATCATCCTAAGTCTGCCTAAACTAAATTATCCTAAGTCCACCTAGACTAAATCATCTTGAGTTTGCATGAATTAGATCATCTCAAGCCCACATAGACCTGTGATCAGTATAGAATTACAAGGGTTGCTAAAAATCCATTCATGTACCTTTTTACAGATAAACATACTCGAGGGGCAAATGTACTTCAAAAAAATTAAAATTGTATATGCACAAGATCAGAAGTTTAAAAGTTTTATATATATGAAAATGGAACAGGAAGGTGGAATAATTTTAATTCCAAAATGAAAAGGAGAGAGGGGGGGTGCCTCATATCCTACTCCCTAACATCGTCTTCTTCCTTCGTATCTTTATCATCAAAGGAGATCACTAGCTTCTCATTTACCTTGAAGGCTCTCACCTTCTTTTGGGCCTCATGAAGGGAAAACTTTGATAGTTCACCCTACAAAAGAGTGGAGGATCAATGCATTACATACATGACATACATAATTGCATGAAATTAACCATGATAGGAAAATTGCTTGCAACAAGGACTCGAGTTTCGCCAATCATAGCTCTTTGAAAAGCCTCTACCACTTGAGCACTCCTCTCCACAAGATCTCTCTTCACCTAATCAAATGAATGAAGTATAAAGCATAAGTGACACTTTAAAATCCAAAAAATACAAATGGCTAGCAAAAGACCTTACCAAAGTAGTATTTTTTGGTTCGAAGGGAACCGACCAATTCTTCTCTATACGAAGATAGGCAAAAGATAGCTCCTCAACAATATCGTAGTGTATATAAATTAGCTTTAGGATGTTAGTCAAGGCACTGATAACCTCACCAGGCAATAAGGTCTAACTAGTAGATGGACTTAGAACTCTACTCTATACCGGAGGAGTTAGGAGAACTAGGGGCAGTTCTCAGTCATTTTCATGATGAAGATAGGCTAGCCCCAAGAATAGCAGTAGGCTACAATGTAACACACAAGTTAGGAAATACCTTAAAAATGAATTGAAAGTTAAGGAACCCATTTGAGACAGAAGAGGTCCTAATGTATAAAGGACCCAAGAAAGTAAATGAGTAGAGGCCTAAGAAGTGTAGCTCTCTACAGTACCCTCTATTAAAGTGACCCCAAGAATCCGTGCAATCATACTCTGTATGAACTCCACATCATCTATGTACCTCCTAAACAGCATCAAGTCAAGAGGATTCTAAGGAACAAGGCATGCGTCAGGCCCTATATACTAGTTCATGATCCTCTCCCTTAAGAACTAGGAGTAAGCCTCTAAAGTGGTTAGCAAAATATTACAAAAGGAAAACTCTCTAATGGAGCATAAGAAAGTCGGCAATTCCTCAATAGGAAAAACCCACCAAGCCAAGTCAACCTGCACAGGTAAGTATCAGTTGTATGTGACTAAATGGGTAATAATGAACTTTCCTTTCATGTCTAGGAGATACTTACATCAGTCTAAACCCTAGAGCTGAGGTAGTGACAATGCTGTAATAATGAGTCGCATTCTAAGGACTCGAAAATGTTCAAACCCACCTGTCCATCACTGGATATCAATGAGGCATGTCTAGTTCACAAGGATATGCGAACAAGTGAAGCTCATATGCCCACACCTAAGACCATAAAACACAACAAAATCACAAAAAGGCTTCGAAGAAATATAAACAGATCAGGGTGAGTCATTTACCAGTACACCTAACACAAAGCCCTGAATAAATCGATAGCTTTTCCTAGTCCGAATAACTATGTCCAAGCTTCGAAACATCCATCCAAGGGATGAGCAGCACTAGTTCTAGCTACCAATTTTATCAACTTCCTGCAAGATAAGGAGAAAGCTCTAACTCACTGTACCATTTGCAATGGCAAAAAGGGTGGTACCTAGCAGGTTGAGGATGAAACAATGGGTGTATTGATCAATCTCTAGCTAGCTTGAAGGGGCCTTATCCATCCACTTTCATGTAAATTAGTACATCAAATGCTTCCAGCATGATCTTAGGGGATAAAACCCAGCAATTCTCTCACCTCTTGTAGCCTTAGTGAAGGATAGTGATAGTAAGCATCGAACACAATAGCAAGGCCTATGCATGGCACCCTAATGATAAAAGCCCTATCAAAGGGAGTTATGGTCATCTCTTTGAAAGGCAAATGAAAGGTATGCATGGTGTCTATCTATCTATCCAACAATACCCTCAAAGCTTATAGATCACTATAGAAGTCTTTGCCAACAAGATGGTCCAGAAATGTTTAGAATTTGATAGCTTGGACCTTATTCTTCATTGGCACGGGTATGGTAGAATATCATTGTTGAGGTCCAAAAAGAGTACACCCACACTTGAGACGTGTCTACAAAAGAAAAAGAAACAAAAAAAAGGTTCGCATGGACTAACATTTTGAAAATAGGTCCACACAGACCATAAATAAGCATAAGTCTGCATGAACCACATTCACAAGTAGACAGAAGTCTGCATAGACCATATTCTTAAATAGGCAGAAGTCCACATAGACCACATTTAAAAAAGAATCACTGGATGTTTGCACAGGCCACAAGTAGGCATAAGTCTACAAGCACGTAAAAGTCCGTACGGGCTACATCCATAAGCACATATAAGATCACACGGACCAAATTCACAAGTAGGCATAAGTCCACATGGACTTATTAAACTAACATATGCAAAACAACCACATAACACATACTAGTATGCTAGAAAGAAGAACTAAAGATAAGGTTCACACAGACTAACTATACCCTAGCAAACTAGGTCCACATAGACCTATCGAACTAGAGAAAATTTCATGTTGCAACAAATGAAGGAAAATCCAATCAGAACTTCAATGAGGCACACAAGAGAAAGAAAACACACTTAAAGGTAAACCTCTAAGCATGTATGATACATTAAATTTGCTAAAAGAGGGATCAAGTCACTAAATACAAACTCATTCACTAGAGCTATATTTCGAGGATGGTTGACGATAGTAGAAGGCACGAAATCAATCAGAGTTGGCATAGAAATGTCTTCCATTAGAGGAGAAGGAGAAGAATAGGTCCCTGTATTCATCAGGATGAGGAGGACCATTAGAGTCCCTTCACTCTCACTAGAGGATGATGAATGGGAACCACTAGTAGTGTGAGAAGCCATCAGGAAGAGTTTTTTGGTTGAGAGAAAACCAATGGAGAAGAAAAACTAAAAAGATTGCAAATGAGAAAAGAGAGGGAAAAAGAATGGTTATGACTTTGTAGAGTTAAGTCCACGCAGACTTTCATATCTTAAGTTCACACGGACATCATTTAAGCAAAGTTCATGCAAACTTTCTTCCACTTCATCTGTACGGGTTACCCTTCACTTTGTCCGTACGAACTTTAGTCAACTACATCTGCATAGACTTATGACCACCTATTTTCTAAAAAGTTAACAAAACACCTCCCAAAAGCCAAGCTCATGATATAACATTTTCATAATTAAACTCACATTTTATTCATTCTTGTAGGATCAACTCAACGTCTAATCCACCACTCTAGATTAACCCAAAGTTCAATCCATTATTTTGGGTTTAGCCTCATAATCTAATCTACCACTATAGATCAACCCAGAGTTTAAACTGCTATTTTTGGTTCAGCCTCGTAAGCTAATCCACAACTCTGGATCAACCCAGAGTTTGACCCGCTATTTCGGGCTTAGTCTCATAAGCCAATCCACTATTTTAGGTTTAGCCATATAAGCCAATCCAAAGTCTATACCAAAGCCTACTCAACAATGGTATAAGTAGAAAAAGAAAGTAGGAAAGTATTCTTGACTTAACTACTTTGATATGCACTATTGTTTCACAGCACACACTAAAGTAAGGGCAACTGTAGATACCTCACTCTTGACCTATGATGATAGCCAGAGATAGACTCTCAACCATGGCACACACCTTTAGAAATAGGTCCACATAAACCTATTAGACAACATCCCCACAGACTAAATACAAAAATCAGGCCAAAACTCAGCCCACAACACTCACGGACTAGTGTATTAAAGCTTAGTCCATGTGGACTAGTACAAACAAGTCTACATGAACTTGTCAATGAAAGAAGCTTTTTTGGAAGCAGAATTTGTCCTATTCAATTCAAGATTCAGAATCCTATTAGGGTTGGGACTCTTTTCTAAACTAGACCTAAGAAAAACTTAAAATATAAATACTTCTCTTGGACCAAAGAGAGGAAGAGGCTAAAAAATAGACTTTTTTTAATACACCTATCATATTGGAGTATCCAAAAACCATTACACATCTATCCACCAAATAATCCCTATTTTCCTCCTAAGACCTTCACACACTTGTGCTATTGCTTAAAGAGGACACTTATTCAAGTAATGTCTGAGGTCTATTATTTGTGTAGTATTGCTTTTATAGGCCTATGATCTCTAAAGCATGATTTGTAAGTGAGGTGATACTCTACTATTCTCACTTTAGATCATGAGGAGTAAGCCATTATAATGAAAGGTGTTATAGGGTATTAATCATTATTGTTACATTGAGTTTATTCTATTATGTTAATTAGCATTAAACGAATTTGATTGTAAGCATGATAACATCCATATGGACCTAGTTTTCTTAATTACGAGCATGATAAGGTCCACACAAGCTTATATTTCTTATGTGAACATGACAAGTAAGTCTAAGTAAACTTATATTCAATAAGCATGATCTTATATTTTGAGCATCTTGTCATACGCTAATTAATTTTGGTGGTCATTCTACTAGTATAATGATATCACATATGAAAGTATACATTGATATGTATGGAATTATTAAGTAGTCTACACGGACTCCCTATCATAGGGGTTATAGTCCGTATGGACCTATAGGTGATAAATTATATTATGGTTATTTAAGCTTTACCTTGTTTATACAATTAATTGTTCTTGATCTATAAGCTTTAAATGTGTTCATATTTTGTCCATTATGTGTTAACATTCATATGCTCTTGATTTAATGTTGTTTGAATTTGTTGTCTTTTGAGTCATGGTTGGATTTGCTTACTAAATTGAGAGATGGGATAAACTTGACCTTTCTTTAGAGATAGTCCACACAGACTAAGGCTAGACCTTTATAAGTTCTGCACAGACTAAGGCTAGACCTTTATAGGGTCTGCATGGACCAAGTGATGTAAAAAGGGGACTATTTTAGTGGTTTATTCTAATTCTTTTAGTTATGTACCTATTATGTATTTTAGCTTATTTTGGGTTTGTAATGGATAGTTAATAACTTATTTTACATGCTAAACCATGACTTCACATCAAAATGGTTTTTTACATAATTAATTGGTGTTTTTTAATAAAATGGATTTGAGTTTTCCCTAATCAAAAGTCATATGAAAAATATACTTTAATAAAGGCCAATCTCCTAAAGATGGGAGTTAGGCAATTACTACTAATTCCTATGGAATTACAAGTAATTGTTAGCTCAAATAAATAACTAATCAATGATCCATTTTCTAGGTGTACAAATATGTTTGTTATATTATTTAAATATTGCAATTTACTTCTTTTGTATGAAAAAGTGATATGATTGAATTAAACATAATGCATGCTTGATTGATAAGGGACTGATAAACATTACAATGTACATGGATAACATATTATAAGGGCATAAATAAAATATGAAATTTTGAATCTTTTTGGTATAAAAGATTAAAAGTCATAGTGTAGAGGCTAGTTAGTGACTCCATAAATTGCTCTCGTCCTCAGTAAAAATATCATAATCTGTACAATGCTATACTTGAAATGTTGGGATGATGTAAAAATGATGGAACTGAAAGAATATCATGACATGATGAATGAGTGATGCTTTAAGTATATTAATTAATGTTAAGGAAAGAAATAGAGATGTTATATGATAGGTATGATGAATTGGCCTTAAAGAATTTATGTATGCATGATATAATACTGTACCTAATAAACATGTCAAATTTGATAATTTTCACCTTCTGTGTTAATGGCAATTTTTGTGGCTTAAAAAATATTATGAAAAAATGAGCTTATATGGATATAAGCATGTTTGATTTAGGAATTGAATTGGTATTGCCATTTTGGGATGTTCATAAATATAAACAAATGGCAATTATGTTGATTTTTCAATATGGTCAATTAGTGACAATTATATAAGTAAAAAAAACCACTTTTAATCTATATAAATTAGATGAAATTAAAAGAAATAATCAGTTTGCCCATATGCTTTAACAACTTAGATAGATTGGTTGATTGATCAATTAGGGGTATATTAGTAGTTGTTATGGCACTACAGTGCTATTTCATGTTTTTAGTCTATGGGCCCACTTTTAGTCTAACCTAAAGACACTTATATGGTTGATCTTCGGATCTACATTGGTGGATAAACTTCGGGTTCATAAATGGTCGTACTAGCCATCACATTATGATATATATTTGATATTCGGATCCATGTTGGTAGATGAACCTTCTAGTTCATAGAGGTTGTACTAGCTATCCACCCCTATTATCCATAGGGCATGGTTTTGATTTTTTGGGCAAAGTAAAAAGGATAAAATAAAATAAAATAAAATATTATTATTTAAAGGATTTTGGGAAAATTGATATTATATAAAGATATTGTAATAAAGTTCTTTATTGTTGAATAAATGAATATATATATATATATATATAAGCACAAATTAAGATTTGGATATGATTATATGATGTTTATGTTCTTACATATTTGGTGCATAACAATGTATTATTTTATGCATTATAAATCATGTATATTATGATGAATATTAATGATGTATGAATTAGTTAAATAGTAAGGCAATGTATGATTTAATTCAATTTCACCACTAAGTGAAATGCTTAGCACGTCATTTTATTTGCGATGCAAGGTTTGAAGAACAAGTAGATTTAAGCCTTGAGACATCAAGACAAAAATGAAGGCCATCATTTTTTGTATCTTTTTTATGTATATAGTTAAGTTGTGTAATCTATAGATGTAGATGGAACTCTTAGAAGTGATGTAAATAGTTTGAGCCAAAACCGTAATGTCTCATAAATTTTAAATTTATGTATAGTTTGTAACTAAACTTTAATTATTTTAAACTGCTTAATGTATATATGTCTCTTCCTGAGGTTGAGACTATGTTGTTAAAGCTATTGATTTTTAGTGATCAGATGGATCATGGAGTTGTGGAGATGTATATGAATGATTATAAAAGTGTTTTTATAGGTTTTTAAAATTTTGGGATAGTGCTCAGTACAACTATTATGCTAGCAAATTTTTGGCACGAGGATTCCCAAACTGATTCTATAATTTAGTTTTTACAACATTTTTTAAAGATTATATTTTTTACATTAAATTATATATAGTCTAATGTTAGTAAATAAGATATATGTTATGAGTTCAAATAACATATAATGTGTCGCACACCTTAGTTGTGTCAGGCGATCGGTTGAGGATTAGACTGGGTAATAGGTGTCACATTTATAGGTATCAGAGCTTCAATTTAGGCATTCCTAGGCAATATAAGAGTGCTATAGAGGTTAAGTCTATACATAACATAATTTAATGATATTCAAGCTTTTTAATTATTCTTGTGCCTATAGTTAAGATGAGTGCTTTACGAGAGGAGGATAAGGGATAGGCTTTCATATCTATGGGATAGGAGTCTGATAGAGTGGCATCCATGTCTTGGTGTGCTATTAGACATGCATCATCAGCTACCTAAGGTTTACCAGCCTATGTATAAGAGATGTTACATTTATTGAGATAGACTATAGTAACTGCTCCACCCATAGCAGTAAGAAATTCCCTTGGCTCTCTAAAAGACTTACCTGGAGAGAGGTAAGAGAATAAGGGCTTAAGACTTTAAAGGAAAGGGTGTAGTGGATCCTAAGATAGTTAAATACAAGTTAGATTGCACAAAGAAAATAATAAAGTAGATCTGATATACATCGGCTGAGAAAGTAATTTGTGCCACCTCATTACTTCAAGAAGAAGCTTTTAAATGGTGGGATAATCTGAAAGAATATAAGTCAGAAGAGGAGCAGAATTAGGACTTTTTCCTTGATGCATTTTATAAGAAGTATATACATGAGGATTACTTAGATGATAAGAGGCAATAGTTTATTAACCTTAGATAAGAGCAGAAGTCTTTGAGGGAGTATGAGAAAGACTTTTCAATGCTTAGCCACTATACTAAGGATACTATTACCACATAAGCTAATAAATGCAAGAGGTTTAAGAAAGGATTACATGTTGAGGTCAAGTCCCAAGTGGTTTCTATGAAGATTAGAAGCTTTAATCAGTTGGTGTCAGTATGCAGATCCATAGAGAAGTGGGAGTATTATTAGAAAAAGAGAACTTTTGGTCCTACAACACTCAATTTTACACAACAATCGAGTAAGAGATTTAAAGGTGGTCAGCATAGGACACCACATCAATTTTAGAAGCAAGGTCAGTGTAAGAGGATGACTTAAGGAACCAAAATAGGGGTAAGACTAGATAGCAGTTACAAGTAGCAAGTACACCAATTTTCATAGCTAGAGGTCGTCAGGCTCTTCAGCGATAGACTTGCCATAAATGACACAAGAGGGAGTTCTAAAAGAGTAAGCTAGGAGTATGTTTTAGGTGTGGATCACCATATCATTTCTTATGTGATTGTCCTACCAAGATAGATGTTGGACAGAGATCTACACACACTTTTACTTGAGGTTAGAGAGGAGACCGAAGTGATAGGAGAGATAGGGCTGAGGGAGTTCAGAGGGGCAAAGTTGAGTCTATAGCTGATTAGAGAGCACCTGCTTGATAGTATGCTATCAGGATAAGAGAGAAGGCTAATAACCTAGACATTATAATAGGTATTTTTTATCTCTTTGACTCTCTTGTTTTGGCTTTAATTAATCCAAGGTCTACACACTCTTATGTTTGCATATCATGAGCATAAGATTAGAGGTTAGAGTAAAAATCTATGGTTTTAGAAATCTTGGTTAGCAACTTTTTAGGTTAGCATGTCATAGTAAATAAAATTTATAAAAGGTGTCTTTTGACAGTTTAAAAACACCAGTTTTTAGTTGATCTCAATAACTGCCATTTAATGAGTTTGATTTGATACTAGGTATGGTTTGGCTATCCAAGTATCAAGCTATTGTAGATTGCAAGTTGAAGTGATTAACTCTTAAGGATGATGATAGAGCTGAGATTACAGTTGTGGGTGAGAGGACATATTTTCTATCCATTGTTATCTTAGTAGTGATAGTGAGACATATGTTGAGAAAAGGGTGTCAAACTTTTCTTACTCATGTTTATGATACCATAGTGGAGAGAGAGAGAGATCCTAGTACCATACCAGTGATGTTGGAGTTCATGGACATGTTTCTTGAAGAGTTGCCCAGTTTGCCTCTAGAATAGGAACTCAAGTTGGTATTACTAGGTACTGCACTGATATCCATAGCTTCGTACATAATAGCTCCAATGGAGTTAAAAGTGTTGAAAATCCAATTATAGGAATTGCTTAATAGAGGCTTTTGAAGGCCGAGTGTTTCTCATTAGGGAGCACTTGTGTTGTTTGTGAAGAAGAAAAATGTTATTTTGTGGTTGTGTGTAGATTACAGATAGTTGAATAAGGTAACTATCAAGAACAAGGTGCATATCAAGAACAAGTATCCATTGCATGGATTGACTATTTTTTTTACCAATTTAGGTGCTAGAGTGTTCTCTAAGATTGATTTAAGGTCCAGATACTATTAGTTAAGGGTAAAGGAGTCTAATGGGGAGAAGATAGCTTTCAAAATGAGATATGTCCATTATGAGCTTTTAGCAATGCCATTTGGGCTTACCAATACTCCTATAGCTTTTATAGATTTAATGAATAGAGTTCTTAGATAGTATCTGGATCAGTTCATAGTTATTTTTATTGATGACATTTTGGTGTATTCTTGGAATAGAGATGAACATGATTAGCACCTGAGAATAGTATTATGGATTTTGAGAGAGAAAAAGCTCTATGCCAAACTCAGCAACTATGAGTTTTAGCTTAGTGAAGTGTTTTCTCTTGGGCATATAGTTTTTGTAGAAAGGATTCGGGTCAATCCTAGCAAGATATAGGCAATTATGGAGTGGAAGCCATCTAGAAACACCATAGAGATTCAGAGTTTTTTTGGGGTTGGCTGGTTATTACAGATGGTTTGTCAAGTTTTTCTTTATTATATGCCCCTATGACATGTCTTTTAAGGAAAGATGTTAAATTTATCTTAGATGATAAGTGCCAAGTGAGTTTTGACAAGCTTAAGGTGATGTTGATTGAAACACCTATTCTAGTTTAGCCGATTTCTAGGAAAGACTTTTATTATCTATAGTGATGTCTCACATAGATGTGTTTTAATACAAGAAAGCAAGGTAGTTGCTTATGCTTCTAGATATTTGAACCCATATGAGAAGGACCACCTACTCATGATCTAGAGTTGGCAGTAATAGTATTTACATTGAAGATCTAGAGACATTATCTATATGGTGAGAAGTATTGCATATAAATGGATCACAAGAGCCTAAAGTACTTACCTACATAGAAATAACTGAATTTGAGATAAAGGCAATGGATAGAGCTAATAAAAGATTATGACTATATGATTAATTACCATCCTAGCAAAGCTAATGTAGTGGCTAATGCATTGAGCAAAAAGTTTTTAGCAACCATGAAAGTTATGAGTGTTAGATTTCAAATTATGCCTGACAGTGCTTTGTTAGCAGAGATGCAAGTTAAGTCAAGTTTGTTGTAACAAATTAAAGATAGAAAGAAGGATGATCATAGGTTGATGAGTGTGATAAGTGCTATACAAGAGGGGAAGGTTACTGAGTATGAGTTGAAGAATAATGGTTATTTGTATTACTATGATAGAATCTATGTACCCGATGTTAAAGAGTTAAAGAAACATATTTTTGATGAAGCTCACAACGCTCTTTATGCTATGTATCTAGGTATCAAAAAAATGTACCAAGACTTGAATATGTTATACTAGTGGCTTAGTATGAAGAGAGATATATTAGAATATGTGATCAGATGCCTTACTTGTCAACAGATAAAGGTAGAGCATTAGGTTTCTTAAAGTTTGCTACATCCTATAGCAATTGCAGAATGGAAATGGGATAAAGTCAATATGAACTTTGTAGTTGGATTGCCTATGATAAGAAACAAACATGATTCAATATGGGTTATGGTAGATTATCTTACTAAGATATCTCATTTTATACCTATGAGAATGGATTATTCCATAGAGAAGTTTGTTGAGTTGTATGTTGATGAAGTTGTGAGATTGCATGAAGTGTTGTCTTCTATTATATCTGATCAAGGCCTATGGTTCACTTTGAGGTTTTAAAGGAAACTCTATAGTGCTTTGGGTACTCGATTAAGTTTCAACATGGTGTTTCATCCATAAACTGATGGGTAGTCAGAAAGAACCATTTAGGTAACCTTATGATACATGAGTGATTTGATGTTAGGATTTATATTATATGATATTATGCTTATGTTAAAGCATCTTTGTTAAGTGCTTGAGGACATGCTAAGAAGTTGCATCATTAAATTCAAAGGTAGCTGGGATCACTATCTATCATTAGTTAAGTTCACTCATAACAATAGCCATTAAGCAAGTCTTATAATGGCTCTTTATGAGGCATTGTATGAGAGGAAATGTAAAACTCCATTATGCTGAAGTGACCTTAGTGAAACTAAGCTTATAGGACTAGATTTATCAAGGATGTTAAAGAGAAGGTGAAGATAATCAGAGACAGATTAAATGTAGCTTCTGATAGACAGAAGTTATATGTTGATCTTAAGAGAAGGGATACTAAATTTGATGTAGGAGACAAATTATTTCTAAAGGTTTCACCATGGAAGAATGTTTTATGTTTTGGCAAGAAGGGAAATCTAAGTCCGAGGTTTATTAAGCCAAACAAGGTGATAGACCGTGTGGGACCAGTAGCCTATAGACTAGCATTGCCACTAGAACTTTAATAGATTCACGATGTTTTTTATGTGTCCATGCTTAAAAGATACAAATCTAACCTAACTCATGTATTGTTAGTGGAAGAAGTTAAAGTTAAGTCAAACTTATCCTACGAAGAAGAAGCTATTAAAATCCTAGCTAGAGAGGCCAAAGAGTAAATAAACAAGATAGTTCTATTGGTAAAGGTTCTTTAGAAGCAACTCATGATAAAAGAAGCAACCTAGGAGATAGAAGCTCAGATGAAGGAGAAATACCCATAATTATTTGAATTAGGTACTACTTTAATGTCGAGGATGACTTTTCTTTAAGAGGGGAAGAAGTATAATGCATCAAAAATCCTAATAACTATGAATAGTACTTTCTTAGGATGCATAGTGCTTTAGAGACTCTGGGTGCACTAATGTTACTGGATGAATATATTAGTCATGAAATAATTTTGGGCAAAGTTTGAAAACAATCAAAGTCCATTTGATTGGTTAAAAACGCTAAGAAAATTTTTACGACAATGTCTCGTGAATAGTGACCACGGCAAAGTTGAATTGTAAATAATTTTCAAAGTTTCACAAAAAATTCTAAAACCTATATAACCTAGTAATTAAAAATTCCACTAAGTCTAATGGCAGTAGAATCCGAATTTTTTGAGGTTGCAAAGTATTTTATTTGAATTTCGAGATGTGTAAAATTGACAATTTAATTCGATTTTTGAGCCCCAATTTTTACAGCATTTAGAGAAATGATTTATCTAAATTTTAGAAGTGGAATGACCAAAAATAGAGTTAAAATGAGAAAGAAAGGAATTTTGAGTGCCATAGAGAAATTATTTTTTCTACCTCTAAATACCCATTTAACTTTGACTTTTTGGTCAAAGTTCAAAAACTCCTCTTCCCCTTATTCTCCTCTAAACCTGACGGCAGCTAAAGGGAGAATTCACCATTTTTCTTTCATTTTTCCTCCAAATTCAAGCTTAATTCATCAAATTAATCATAGCAAATAAGTCTCCAAGGGTATTAGACACCATATTTGGTGATATTTTGGAGAAAAATGGAGGAAGTTCTAGGTTTTTAGGTTATGTGAATAGTGCCCATTTTTCGATCAGGTAAGATTTTTGAAAGTCTAATATTTTTTCCTTGTTAAGTAGGTGCCCAAGAGTAGAAAAATATAGTCTTTTTTAATTTTTCGGGTATTGTATGAATTTTTATGATTTTTCTAAAAATGAATCTATAATGGGTAGTTACCGAAATGAAGTGAGGGCACGATAAGGGAAAAACAAAAGCATAAGTGGTCCTCAAGGTCACATTACATTCATTTTTGGTACGTGAAATTGAATTAAATTGTGAATATTTAATAATGCTTTAATTTTCCATATTGATAATTATGTGTGGTTAATGAGAATATAGCGAAATTAATAAGTTAGCCTTGCAAATTATCATGTTATTGATATGTATGATATAATATGAATATGTGTAATGTACGAATAATTGAAATTTAATTAAAATGGTGAAATTACTAGACTGGTCGAATGGTCACTTGATGTTCTTTCATGAAAGAGTTAATTAATGAGTATATAATATATGGTTTAATGCTAAATAAATGTAAATGAATTTTATGTGTATGTAAATGAAGGGAGTTTGGTTTGTGTGAGATTAGTAACTATCATTTGAATGGCCATTGAATGAATGCGTGAGTGTGTGAGAAGTGTTCATACATTAAATTAGGATGACATAATATAAGTGTTCATAATGTAAAGGACTAATAATAATTCATATTGAAGAAAGAAAATAGAGATTAATAAAAATGATAGAAATGAATGAATATTATGACATGATGAATGAGTGATGCTTTGAGTATATTAATTTTGAGGAAAAAAATAGAGATGTCATATGATAGGTATGGTGAATTGGCCTTAAAGAATTTGTGTATGTATATATAAAAATGTACCTAATAAACATGTCAAATTTGGTAATTTTCACCATGTGTGTGAATGGCAACTTTTATGGCTTAGAAAATATTATAAAAAGATGAGCTTATATGGATATAAGCATGTTTGATTAAGGAATTGAATTGGTATTGCCATATTAGGATGTTCATGAATATAAACAAATAGCAATTATGTTGATTTTCCAATATGGTCAATTACTAACAATTTTGTAAGTAAAAAAAACAACTCTTAATCTATTTAAATTAGATGAAATTAAAAGAAATAATTAGTTTGCCCATATGCTTAACAACCTAGATGGATAGGTTAATTGGTTAACTTGGGGTATGTTAGCAGCTACTAAGGCACTATGGTTCAGTTTCATGTTTTTAGTCTATAAGTCCACTTTTAGTCTAACCTAAAGACACTCATATGGTTGATCTTCAGATCTATATTGGTAGATGAACTTCAGCTTCATA
>CANXYI010473576.1:0-10990 GCA_948208565.1 Hura crepitans
AAGAACATTAGAATGGAGTATACAGAAAAGAAGGCTATCATAGCTGAACTACAAATCAAGCTCGATTTCAAACAGCAAATAAAAAAGTCATAGACATGAGATGAACAACTTGTATAAGGCATAAGTAAAGTCAAAGAGGGAAAGACTACTGAGTTTGAACTATGAGAAGATAGATGTTTGTATTATCATTGTAGGTTATGGGTGCCTAATACAGAACTGAGAATGCAAATTTTGAAAGAGGCACATAAAGCTCTATATTCTATGTACCCAAAAAGCACAAAAATGTACCTAGGTTTGAAACTATAGCACTAGTGGCAAGGAATAAGACATGCTATAGTAGAGCATATGGCTAAATGTTTGACATGTCAGTAGGTGAAGGCTAAACTTCAAGTTCCTTCTAGATTGCTACATCTAATAGCAATACTAGAGCGGGAATGGGAGAAAGTTACAATGGACTTTGTAATAGGACTATCGATGACTAGAAGCAAGTGTGATGTTGTATGGGCAATTATGGATAGGCTCACTAAGATAGCTCATTTAATTCCAATGAGGATGGATTATTCTTTAGATAAATTGGTACAACTATACATTGATAAAACTGTGATACTACATGAAGTGCTAGTAGTATTTATTTCTAATTAAGATCCATAATTTACCTCCAGATTTTAGAAAGCTCTTGGTATTTGATTGATATACAGTATAACCTTTCATCCTTAGATAGATAGGCAATCAGAATAAGTGATACAAGTATTGAAAGATATGTTACACAGTTATGCTATAGAGTTTAAAGGAAGTTGGGACCAGTACTTATCTTTGGTTGAGTTTGCATACAATAATGACCATTAAGGTAGCTTAGGTATGGCACTTTTGATTCATTATATGATAGAAGATGCAAAAATCCTCTATGCTGGAATAAAGTAGGTGAAAGTAAGATTATGGGACCCAATTTGGTCAAAGAAATAGAAGATAAGTTCAATATCATCAGAAAGGGATTACAAGCTACCACTGACCATCAAAAATCATATGGTAATTCGAAATAGAGGGATAATGAATATAAAGTGGGCAAAAAAGTATTCTTAAAGGTATCATTGTGGAAGAAGATACTCAGGCATGGCAAGAAAGGGAAGCTTAGTCCTAGATTCATTGGCCCTTATGAGGTTATAGCATGTGTGGTGCCATTAGGATATAGACTAGATTTACCACCCAAAATAGAATAAATTCATAATGTATTTCATATATCGATGCTTAGGCAGTATAAATATAATCCATCTCATGTAATGCCTATATAAGAAATTTAAGTGTAACTAGATTTAACTTATGAGGAAGAATAAGTACAGATTTTAGCTAAAAAAGTCAAGCAATTAAGGTGTAAGACTATACCACTGGTTAAGGTGCTATGGAAACAACACAATATAGAAGAGGCTACATAGGAGAGTGAGGAGCAAATGAAGGCTCAGTACCCGCACCTATTTTCAATAGGTAATTTTGAGGACAAAATTACATAAAAGGGGAAGAATTGTAATGCCTGCAAAATGTGGTTTCATAAATAATACCAACGAGGCTTAAATAGGGTTCCCTGGGAGCTAGGACACCTTTGTAAGGCTATAAAGGCTATGTACTAGTCAGAAAACTTTGACGAGTCAAAAAATGTGAAAAATTAATTAATTTAAAAATTTAACAGAACTAATAACACATTTTATGTAGTAAACTAGTGAATACTGGCTTCAGATGAACTTGTGCCAAGAATGACTTAGGATGCGCCTGGATAGACCTAAAAATATCATACCTTTTAGGTCAAAATTCCAATATACATGATAGTGAAAGAATTTTAATTTTTTGAGGTTGTTTAATAATTTTTTAGAATTTCTTATTATAGCGAGTGAAAAGTAAACCCCCTTGCCTTTGGAGTTTGGACCTAAAATTTTATGAGGCTCTAAATGGATGTAAGCAAGGATTTTTAGAATAAAAGTGATTATTTTTAGAAGCCTATAAAAATTATTAAAATTTTATGAAGTTTAAGATGAAATTAGAATTCTTTAGGCTATTAGATCAGCACGTGTCTTTATCTAACCATGCCACCCATTTAATATAAATACCTTCACACATGTGGGAGAGCCACATGTGTAAAAGTGAATCATCTTACTCCTCTACAAGCTTGAGCTGATGCCATTCCCACCATTTCCCTTATTTTTTCTTCTTTCTTCCACCCTAAATCAAATCCAAACCTTCTATAATTTATATGAAATCAAACCTACATGACATCTAAAGCACACTCCAAGTGGTAGAATAAAAAAATATTACCTCAAATGGAAGAAATAAAGCTGTGGTGAATAGTACTCTTTTTATGTGTAAGTGGGATTTTCTTGGTTTTTATTTTTATTATAAGTAGCCTTAGTTATTTTAAGAAAAACCATGTTTGTAGTTTTTAATTTAGAGCTCTATAGAATTTTATATGAATTTTCTAAATTCTAGGGTTCATATGTAGGTTCAGGGAGAAATAGTGAAGAACCAAGTGATTCAAAGCAATAAAATGGTGAAAACTGGTGTTTTCACACCCTAAGTATGTGAATTTAATGTGATAAATGCATGCCACGATGTGTAAGTACGTATGTGTGCATGAACATGTGTACAAAAGTGTGATTTTGTGTATGTTTTTGAATGTTAATGATAAATGATCATGTTATTATTCTGATATGATGATAATAGGATGATATGTATACCATTAGGGAGATAAAAGCATGTGCATGTGTGTGGATGGTATGTGGCTAAATGTATGTCATGGCATGTGCATAGTGTATGATGATTATATGATATGGTAAAAAATGTGATAGATAATATGTGTGTATCATGAAATGTGAGAAAATAAATATATGATAATTAGTAAAGATAAGGTGTGATTATTTAAGGTAAAATGTGGAATTGATTTAATTATGGAAAGTGTGCATCATGGAAAAGGTTAATCGCATATTTTGGTATGTAAAGTAATATGTAAATTGTTGACTTAATGTTCTTGTTTACAATGAAAGAACTGTGTTAAACATGAGAACATTTCATGGTGCATGAAAAGTGGAATGTGGTAGTATGGCATAATAGAGAATGGAATTATGCTAAGTGAGACAAGAAAAAAATGACAAAATAAATAATGCATTTTCGTAAAATGGCTTAAAACTATGTAGGGAAATGAGCATGAGAAAATGACCTAAAATTGTGTGATGTGAACATCAATTTTAAGTTGATAAAATGACCTATAACTGAACAATAAATAATAAGTTAAGTTGCCCTATTAGTTAGACACCTACTGGATAGGTTGACCAGTCAACTAGGGAGTTAGCAACTGCTAGGGGCATTCTCTTCCTAGACTATTGCTTATGTGATTTTGTAATCAGGTGCAGCCATTAAGGTCCTAATACGGGCCACTAAACTAGGCAAATGCAGCTGCCAAGGTCATAATATTAGACTATAGCACTAGGTCGGTGCAGCTACTAAGGTCTTGATGTGGGCCACTGTACTAGGCAAGTGTAGCTTCGAGGTTTTGATGTAGGCCATTACACTAGATAGGTGCAGCTATTGAGGTTCTGATATGGGCCACTGCACTTGGTGGGTGCAGGTACTAAGGTCCAAGATAGGGCCACTACACTAGGTAGGTGCAGCTATCGAGGTCCTAAATATGGGCAACTACATAGCCTGGATTCCTTTTTTTCCTATGCCTTTAAGTGTCATCTTTCTAGTATAGGCCTAAATATAAAAATGAATGTAATGAATAATAACAGTAATGGATTTATAACCCTATATATAGTTGATAGTCACTTGATGAAAACTAGAAAAAATGAATTAATTGGCATGCAATGGTAATTAAATAAGGAGACTATTAACTAAATTAATATTATTTTAATAAATTAACTCTATGTGTGGCATAATAAGTTCATAAATAGGTATGATACATGAATATACACATAACATGTACTTATTGTATTAAATTCACTAATGAGTTTTATACTCAGCATATCGATGTTCCGATGCATAGGTTGTAAAGAGTGTAATAGCTTAGCCTCAGCATTTTACAGTATAGCATATTAGCTTTTTTTAAGGTATAATTTATGTACTTTAGATGGTTAGAACTAGCACTTGTGTATATATGTGGGAATGGAACTATATGAGGTAAAAGATACACATATGTTTTGAACCTCTTATGGTAGGCATAACTAGAGTTGTATATGCTTAAGTATCTTCATGTTATGACTATGCTTGCTATAGAAAATTATGGGTTTGAGACTTTGTGTTTATTTATGTGATCATGATTGTGTGAATCAATGGAGGACCAAAATGGTCTAAGAGTTGTGAAAAGTTAATATGATGATTTTAAAAGTGTTTTCACGAGTTAAAATTTTTGGTTTTTCACTCGAGTATTCGTTATGCTGCCCAAATTTCTATAAAATGGATAATAGACACAAAATATGTTTTTATCAGTTAAATAGAACAAGTATTAGAAGGTTATATGGAAATATTAAAGAAACACCCCTAATTGATAAATGAAGTAAATGATATCATAAGAGTTAAACAAAAGAAAATCTAAAGAAATGGAGGGATGGGTGACTAGTAAGAAGTAGCATTCCTTGTCTGGTTCCTTTAAGATCAAGCAGGGGGTGTTACATAGCTAATATGTAATAATGAATATGTAATTTTTGGTATGAAGAGATGAAAATGATCTATTGCATGGATTAAGAAGCATGTCATGTGATAATGGCATGTTGTTTGTATAATTTCACCGAATGGCTTATTAATGATCTATGAGGATTTCTTATGTATTCATGAGCAAGATATAGAGATGTAATTATTGTTAATAAATCAAAGCTCAAAAATAATGATATGTGCTATGTATTTGTGAGATTGAAGTATGTAGCATATATATGAGATAGAAGTTACATAAAGTAAGAAATTACATATTAATAATGATTAAACATATGGGTGTGTCTAAACTATTATGTCTAGATTGTGGGTTCAATATATGTGTTATGTTTGATTTATAATTTTCCTTGTAGTTAGTAGTTATGAAAGTAATGCATGGAAATAATTATGTCAAAAGAAATGAATGTATCTATGTATATGCATATGATGAAATGCACGATGAGTGATGCACTTTAAGGTGTGAAAATCATCCTTCTCATGACATATTGGTTATGGCTGAAAGGCTTAATGAAGGGAATATGAATGTTTTGTGAATTCACTAGAAGTTATGTAATAAGGTTATTCACATGCCATGTATGTGCTATGGATTAATGGTTAATTAGAGGTAAGTTATACTCGTTTTATCTCTAGTTAAGTGTAATATATAATCTTTATTTTAGAAGTGATGAATTAAAACTTATTAACATAAAAATGTGAATATAGCATCGAAAACGACAAATGAGAGAATCTTTGATGAAATGATAATGTATATATGTATAATATGATATAAGAGTTAAATGCAATGTGATTGTAATGAAGTGTTTTTATGATGTTTATATGAATAAAATGATGTAGATTTTTTATATACTAGGAATGAGACGGCTAATGTTAGGAGTCACCACCTAGCTTTACACTAGGACCATTGATCTCTTGTCCAAAAAGGGTTTAGAATTCGATCAGATTTTTACCATAAAAATATACCTCTTTTATACTTTAATGTTTATCAATCCAATATCATGCTGGCAAACATTATATTAAAAAGCATATATGTTACATTTACACATAAAGAAATTATGTTGTGATCGATTAAAATTTAAAATAAAGCTTAAATATAAATTGAACATCCATAAAATAGGTTGTTCATTAATAATTTTGTGGGACTTGATGGTTACCTATAATTCTATAGAATTGGTGGTAATTGCCTAACTCCTATCTCTAGGAGATTGGATTTTGTTACAATGCATTTTTATGTGATTTTTATTAAGGAAAACCATAACAATTTTATAAAGAAAACACCAATTAATTATTTGTAAAAATCATTGACATGAATTTAGACTTTTATGTGTAAAACAAGTTAATTAAACAACATGTTTCAACATAAACTAAAAAAAATAATTAAAATGCAAAAGAAAAAAAATGTATAAAATAACCATTTTGTCCCACCTTTAAATCAGTTAACCTATGTGGACTATATACACCTCCTAAGTTGGTCCATATGGACTTCATCTCTAGTATAAATGTCCATACTTACATAACTCAAATAAAGCAATTAGTAACATAGACAAAGGTCTAATAGGATAGTAGTACCAAACGGGATGATAACAATACAAGTTAAAGATGTAAATTTGAATTATTATAGAATATGTATGATTAATTGTTATAAATGAGATAATGATTAAAATGATTAATTGTGGAAAGAAACATGTAAATAATTGTAAAACAACAAAATCCATATGGACCATAAAATGAATCACATAAATTCAAAATATGTGTCCACATGGACTACACTCCTTATGAATGGGAGTATGTGCAGACTTAATGTTAATTTAAGAATTTAATTTACATTTATAATTGCAAACAAAATGATTAAAACATATTAAAAGGGCTTACTTGATATAAATACATATCAATAACATGTTATATTTGTCAATAACATGTTATAGTGGTTAATTGAGATGAAACATATATTATTAGGCATTAAATAAGTATCAAAATAAAATATAAAAGATGAACATAAAACAATTATTAAACATTAGTCTGTATGGACTTTATCTTGTACATATATTTAAATGATAGGTCCATACAGACATTAACCCTTATTAATGTAGGTTTATGCTAACTTAGTTGTTAGTTCCAAAATGTTAACCTACTCCTATAATTGACATAGGGATTACATAAAATCACTTTACTTTTCAATTATTCTAGGAGATCCTTAGTTAAGAAATAAAATGATTAAAAGAAGGAGAAGAATAAGAAGGAGGCCTATGATTTTACCTAGATAGTAGCTCTAAGCAATAAGAAAAAATTTTGATTTTCAAAAGAAAAACAATTTTTTTTGTATGGGATTAAGGACTATTTAAAGGAATCTTTTGATAGAGTTTTCTCCATTAACTCTTGATAATTTGTGATGTTTCATATTGATTATTTGTGTTGAAATAGGTTTATGGAAGGGGAATATATAAGGTTTCAGGGAAGTTCTCTTATTCAATTAGATGGGTGTTCTAATAGGATTAAGAATCAAAGTCCTATTAGAACTACTAATTTTCACTATGCCTTTTAGAATAAGGTCCGTGCAGACTATATTATGTGGGAGGAGGTTTGTGAAAACTTTAAGCTTTGGTGGTTCAGGTAGACCATAGGTCATGTTCTTAGTTCATTTAGGTTGGTTGTATATTAGTTTGTGTGCACCTTAAGTAAGCAAGTATATTGTTTGTTTGTATAGACTAGTGTTTTAGGTTATTTACCATGTTGCTTGAGCTTGTCTCTAGCTATCATCATATGCCAAAGAATTAATATATCCATACTTCTTGGGCTTTACCCATGCAACACCCCATAAGGATTGACCCAAGCCCTCCTTTACCGACACAGATTCCCATTTTTCTCTAATTCAAGCCACATCATGAGCTTTTTAGGTCGAAGTTCGAATCCATGGGAAAATTCAAGACCAAAAATCTATGTGTCTATAGTTGCCCCACTTTGGTATGTGCTGTGAAAGGCTAGTGAAATAATGCATATTAAAGTATGAGGCTTTGTAATATACCTAAATTCTTATTGGCTTTAGTTATTTTACCTCTCATGATTCACTTTTTCATGTTTGTATGATATATCTTGTTATCTCACACCTTTACGGTCAAAGTTGTTACCCATTTTTGTGCCTTGGCTTTTGCACTTTTTAGTGGCTAAGTGATTACACCTCTTAGCAGCTCAGTATTTACAACTTTTAAGAGTTTGGCATTTGCACCTTTTGTTATCTTAACTTTTCCATCTTCTAATGGCTTGGCATTTGCATCTTTTAAGGGCTTAGAATTTGTTTCTATTAGGCTTTGGTTTCTTTTGTAGATTAGAGGGAAAGTTGGTAATTTACTATGCATAAGGTTAACGTGCATGGAAGATGTATGTTTTCATGTATAAATTATGATGGTAATTCAGGAAAAATGCAAGTTTTTATGTAGAGAAAAAGGGATAGTCCATGTTTTCATGCCTAGAATAGTTAAAATTATATATGACTAAGAGAAAGAAATGTGTGAATGCATAAATGTATGAAAGATTTATGAACAATCCATTTTTTCTGGTATAAAGATGTTTGATGATGTATATTTTCATGGATAAAGTTGTTGATGAATTATGGATGATACATGTTTTCTTGCTTGAAAAACTTTATAGATAAATATTTCATGTTTTCATGCAAAGGATTAATACTTAGAAAACATGAAGATAAATTATGCATGTATTCAGGCATAGTTAAATGTAGAGATAATTTATGTATAAAGGATTTCATGTTTACATGCATATAAAACACGAATATGAAAGATGCATGTGTTCATGCATGTAAAATGTAAAGATAAATAATATATGTTTCCATACAAGAAAAGAGGAGTAACGTGTATTGATTCTTCTTTTTATGCAATGAAAATAAAAGAGAAACACAATATATGTTTACATACAAAAGATTAATGCATGGAAAATGTAGATGTAAGTGATACATGTTTTTATGTAAAGTATATTAACTGGTGAAGATGTATGTTTACATTGATGGAAAATTGATTAATGCAAGGAAAATTTAGAGGTAAATGATACATGTTTTCACATAAAATATGTGTAGAGATAAATGATGGATGTTTTAATGAATAAGAATCATAGAGATAAATGATGTATGTTCTTATGAAAAAATAAGTACTGATGCCTAATAATTGATGGTTGATGCATGTTTGCATGCATGGGAAAAAGCATTGATGTTTGTGATGCATTGTTGCATGAGTGAAAAGTATCGATGCATGATGTTTTTTGCATGCATGGAAAGTGAGGGCATTAAAGAATAATGCATGATTTCATGTATGGGGAAAGTGCATGTTTGCATCTTTATGCATAAGTTTTAATATTTAAAGTGTGAAAAGAATGTGTTAACACTTGTGAGTGAATATATAGAAATTGATTTATATCCAGCTGAATGGATTTAAGCTTATGTATTCTAGATGTCTGTAGTTTATGTGAATGAAAAGATTGAATATATGTATACCTAATAAATTACGAATGTGCATGTATATGTTTAGATGAATTTAGTGATACTAATGCATGTATATACCTAATTCTCTTCTAAATACATGAGTGCATGTTTCGTGCATATGAAATATCTTACTAATGCTTAAAAGAGATACATAAGGTGTCTTGTATGTTTAGCTACCTAATGGATAAATTTACGCTTAGATTTTTCTAGATGAATGTAACTTACCTTAGATGATAGATCCTATCTGGATGTGTATGTGTATGTTATGAGTCCTATATGTGTTTAAGCTATGTTAGCTATATGACTAATGGCTGGGTAAAAAGCTCACACTAAATGATAAATGTGATAATGACAATGCACCCATATTTTCATTGTAAATGTGCTAATTAGTGAATGGTCTCTAAAAAATGTGGAATTTATTTTCTTACATATTGAAACAAAGTTTGTGAATCATTAGATGTATGTATGCATGTATATATTAAGAAATAAGCTGACTTTAGCAAATGAATATGGTGATTAGATGTGACTATGTACTTCTTCAATAAATTAATGCATGCCAACAAACTGTATGCCCACTGAATGGATGTTGTTAAAGGAAAAGATGTTTGCATGAGTTTAGTGATACTGGTGGATGAATGATATGCATGCTGGTTCCTAACTTTCTCAAAATGAATGAATGTGGTGAGGTATACATTTTATTGCCTAATGAATAATCTTTATCTTATGTATTTTATATGAATGCATGTACTTGTTTCCTTCTAGATGAATGATGATTTTCTAACAATTAATGTACAAGTAAATGTATGATGAATGATGAATATATCCTTTTCATAGATGAATGAATGGTTGTATCTTTTTTCTGTGAGGAATGGATGACTCTTTTCCTAAGATAAATGTATAATGAAAGTAGGTGTATGTTTAAGCAGATATGTATCTTGTCTTCCAATGGTGAGTAAGTTAATCTTTTTTTTCTAGATGAGTGTATGGGTGACTATGTGCTATATATGAATGAGCAAGTGCATAATTTAACTACAAGGTTTTTTTTATTGAGATTGCCCTCATCTCAATTTTGTGATAGGAAAGATTTGAGTGAAAGTGTAGGTATAGAGAAATATGTTAAGTTAAGTTGATAAGTAAGCTGAGGAATAAAGTAAAGGTGTTAAGGAATAAGTTGTGTTAGGGTGAAGATTGAGTGGTTTAAGTTGACCAAAAGATAAAGCAAGTAGATTTCAAAAGTTGGTACCCTTATTATTAGTAGGTCCAAAGAATTTCCAACTATATATTTTCTCTTGGCCTCTAACTTTTGCTTAGACTGTGCTTTGCAGGTTTTTAATGTAGGAAGGATTGCTCTAATTTTTCCTAAGTCACCATTTGTGAGTTTTCAACCTAGCAAGCTTCATTTCTCTTTTTTTATTATTTTTTATCATCTTATCCATGTGTTTTGTGTATAGAACTCTTTATACAGTTTTTGAGCTTGCAATTTGACATGGCTTTGAAGTTTATCATGTTTGTCTTGAATTAATTGTATCTGAACATGCATCCTCTAGAATGAATGGATACATTTTGAAGCTCATGAAATAATTTGAAGTTTATAGATTTCCTTAAGGGACAATTTAAAATGTTATGACTTCGAAGCATGCATTGTTAGGAGCTTGGGGGTGCATTTCAAATCAATAGCTAACTTTTTACATGTGTTTGGTTTGTGCCCCCTAGTATCTTAAATCTTTATACTTCTATTGTATGTTGAATGTCATTCTTTTGACATTCCCAAGCACTGCATAAATGATATCTATGTTATTAGCCGAAACAAAAAATTTTCAT
>CANXYI010473675.1:0-15736 GCA_948208565.1 Hura crepitans
ACTTAAATGGTCCAAAAATAGATTTTCCAACCTAATGGCTTCTTCTTTATATATATGGTTGTAAAAAAAGTTGAAACTTTTATCTAAACCTTTTTAAAAGATTAAGACCTATTATTTGCCTAACTACCACTATTCTCGTTGTGTGGAAAAGAAGTTTAAAACTAAGGAAGAATGGAGTTTATGGTTGGGAGGTACCACTGTACATGAAATCAGATGGATTTGCAAGTGGTGGAGAACTTTTTATTTTCTTTGTCATGCCATAAGGGCTGTATTCCAACTAGTGGGCTTAAGCCATGCCCCTTTTTATATCTCACAACGAATACAAAGGCAATTTGGGTTGAAACAGAGGATCCCAATTAAGCCTATCAGTTTTTGAAGAGGTACTCTAACCTGATATTTTCATAATTTTTTTTCTAATTTGTGGAGTGAGAGAGCTTCGCTAAGAGATGTGCTTAATCTTAATGCTTCGGATACATATATTGATAAAGAATACAACAATTGGATAAAGACAATATAACTCTATCATTAAAGAGAATGTGAAGATACATCTTTTACATCTAAAAAGAAATAATGTTCATAAATAAAATTCATTTAATTGTAATGTGACCCATTAGATGGTATTTATATAATAATGATTACTATAAAAAATTTTTGGTATCACTACTTGACTCGTTTAAATTTGGCATAAATGTTAATTACCTCAGTTTAACCCAGCTATTGTTATCAACAAGCCTTTTTAGGTTTTCTTGGTTGAATAATTTTTTTCTTAAATCCCCTAACTTCTACATAAAACACCTAGTTACTTGGGTTTTTGCCTTATTAGGTGCTTTAACCTTTGCCTAATTGCCTTTTTTGGGTTTTCAACTTAGTGAGCATTTTTTAGCAGAAATACTTCTTCAACATGTCCATGTTGATGGGTTCGGAGAACTCGTGGCCTTCTAAATTTTACAATTTCATTACTTCATGCTTGAGTATCTTCTTAACCAAATATAGACCTTCCCATTTAGGATTAAACTTATCCTTTGGGTTAGTTAGCAAAGGCTTTGACTATTTTAGCATCAGGTCACCCTCTTTTATTGTACTCAGCTTCACCTTCTTATTAAATGCTGTGGCCATTCTTTTATAGTACAACTGTATAAGGTATATGGCCTTCATACACTTCTCATCAACCAAAATTAGCTAATCATATTTTTCTTATGCCCTTTCTACTTTTAAAATTTATGCTTTTAATACCACTCTCAAAAAAGAAACCTCAATTTTGATAGGCAGCACTGTTTCTATTCTACAAACCAAAGAGTATAACAATGCTCTAATTGAAGTCATGGCAAGTGTTCTATAACCCTAGAGTGCAAATGGCAACATTTCTAGTTAGTCTTATAAGTCACTATCATCTTCTGCAATATTTCCTTCATGGTCTTATTAGCTACCTTAAGTGCACCATTAGCTTATGGCCTATAAGGAGAGGACTTGTGATGCTTAATCTTGCACTTTTCCATTAATTTCTTTATTGTGCCTTAAAACTGAACCCCTTTATCTGAGACAATATTGTGAGTTAATTCATATTTACAAATAAGGTTTCTTTCAATAAATTTACTCATATGCTTTGCCTCTATTTTATTGAAAGATTTCACTTCCACAAATTTAAAGAAATAATAAATTGTTATGATATACCAATATCCCCTTGATAGCTAATGGTTAAATCTTACTGATGATGTCTATACCCTATGCAGAGAATGGCTAAGGTGATGACAAGTTGTGTAGTAATAATAAAGGAAAATGGATCAAATTAGTATAGACTTGACATTTATGACATCTTTTAATGAATTTTGTGTAATCAATATCCATGGTTAACCAGTAATATACTAAACTCATGATATTTCTAGCTAAGTTCTTTTCATTCATGTGAGGACCATAGACCCCTTCATGCACTTTGTCACTATTCTTTCTGCCTCTTTCTTATCTACACACCTAAGCTAGCCCTATTATGGTGTCTTTTATACAATATCCCTTGAAAGGTTATAAACTGAGCTAACAATTTGTGTAAAGCCCTTTTATCTTTCTCACTAGTATTCTTAGGATATTTAGCTTGTTCTAAGTACTTAAGGATATTCCAATACCACAGTAACCCATTGTTAAGTTCTAATATCCCTATGATACCAATGTATACTGGATGTTTAGACTTGTAAAAGTATATGGGTTTTAGAGGCTATATAGTACGATTGTCGATCATTGACATAAGTACAGCTAAGGCATCTGCAACTCAGTTTTAGTCCCTTAGGATATGATGGAATGTACACTTATCCAACCTTTTTGCTAAGTTAGTGACAACCCTTTCATATAGTGCTAACTTTTCTTCACTATCTTCTTACGCTCTTTAATTTTTGAATAACTAGCATAGAATCTCTATACACATCTACATGTTTTTCCCCGTAGCATGTATAAGGATTTAAGCCCAAAGATGTAAGCTTCATACTTTTCCATGTTATTTATTGCTTGAAACTCTAATTTTTTGGCCAAGAACATTTACTTCCCTTCCAGTGCAATTAATAAAACACTTGCTTCTGCACCCTTTTGATTGACAACACCACTAAGCTATATTTTCCATCAATCCTAGAAGATTACCCCTATGTGTTCATCTGAAAACTCGAATTCCACTTCGTTATTGTCCATTGGATGCTGTGCTAAGAAATCTTTTATTGCCTATCCTTTAATTATTTTTTTTATTCGCATAGGCAATATCAAAGTCTTGAAGCATGAGTATCTATTTTCCTATTTTACCTATAAGAGAAGGGGTTACTTGTAAATAACATAGGAGATCATGCTTTGCTATTGCTTTAACTTTGAAAGATTGGAAATAGTGCCCTAGTATCTTTGATACCAAAATTAACCCCAAGCATATTTTCTCAACCTTTACATATTTTGTTCATAAGGGAGTAATTTGCTAAGGTAGTTCACAACATACTCGACCTCAAAATCATCTGCTTGAGCAATCATAGCCTCTATGTAGTTCTCCTCTATGTCTAAGTATATGATCAATACCTTTTTAGGTCTGGGTGGTTTAAGAATGGGTGGATTAGTCAAGTATTATTTTATAGCTTCAAACACCTTTTGACAGTCCTTAATCCATTCACTAGGCTAGTTTTTACACAAAAGTTTAGAAATGGGCTCACATACTGAAGTGAGCTTAGCTATGGTCTACTTATTTATTATAGATTGTGTAGAAAACCCCGAACTTCATTTTTTGTCTTTGGTGTAGGCATCTCTAAAATTGCTTTGACCTTGTTCGACACCTCTATCCCATTTCAGCTTATTACATAACTATGTAGCTTACCAGATGTCACCCCGGAGATGTATTTCTTAGGACTGAGCTTTATTTCTAAGTTTTTGTCATATTATTAACATGTGTTAATAGGTTGGAATGGTGTTCTATGTCTTCACTATCTATTCCAGGCATGTCCTCATAGGTCCAAGCAAAGATTTTTTCATACTTTTAAGTAGTTTCTTTAATTTTTTTCTCTTCAATAGTTCTATCTTAGGTAATTAATATGTTATTAGATTGCTCATTTATGCCAAGGTTAAACAAATTAACTTTGATATAAATAATGTGAAAAATGCTCATGTAATGATCATTAAAATATGTGTTACCATTAAGAAATGCATCACACAAATAAGCAAATTTAGAGTTTATTTTATTAGAAAAGAGGTTATTAACCTTAAAAAGTTCAGAAAAATATAGTTCATTATAAAAGAAATCGAAATCAAAATTAACAATATCAGTAACATGCTTGATGATGGTTAGATCATGATTAGCTGGATATAGCATTTCAGTTAGGGCAATGACAAGATCTTAAGTGATCAAGGGTAACTTTTCATCCCATTTCTTAACTTGCTTTAGCTCTTCTAATTCCTAGTCGATGACATCTGCAAATATCTCAAAACTAGGTTCAGGTTTAAGATCTTAAGCCTACCAAGCTTATGGAACCAAAGATGCCTAAGTGGTATTAAAGAAGTATCTGGGATATTGATTATAGTAAACTCGACATCATTAACCACCAACCCTACTTGTACTTAGCTATGAATGAACCTTTGCCTTTATCTTATGTCATCATAGGCCTTAATAATGACGTCTGAGATAGTTAAGTTCTCTTTTTGGATGCCTAACCTGACAAAAATCTTCAAAGGATAGACATAAAATAATGACCTATCATTAACCATAGCATAAGTTGTCTTTTTGCCATTTATGTTATCCTTAGTGAAATAGGGCCGATTGTGCTTCCACCTTTATCACCTTTATAAGCTTATCAAAAGTTATTAAAGCTAGGACTATGTACTTTCCCAAGGCCTTCTACCTATGGTATTAGGAAGACATAAGCAAGTCCTATATGCTAATGTGGTCTTATGTCTTCTTAAGATATTTTAAGACTTTGTCTTCTTCCTTGCTTTATTTTTCAACCTCTTTATTAAGTAGGACTTGACCATTTTTCTCTACCTTTTTTGCTAGAGCTGACTTAATCTTAATCTTTCCTTTTTTACCCTCTTTAGATTTTAAGTCAAAGGAATCATCCCAAAAATCTGGAGGTTCTATTTCCCTAGGTTCAAGCTTATTGTCTTAAAATTTTGCTATCATGGCAAGTGCATACTCACACACCCCTTTACTAATCGTATAGTTAAGTCCATATATGCCTCTTATGGCATATTCCTTGGGTAGGCCAATTTAAACATAAACATATGGTGGTTATGCTTAGGTAGATGGTTCAGAGGATTTTTTGGGTTAGGTGTCTATTTAGAGTCCATAAAGTCTTGGATAGTGTGGTAAAATTTGCAGTTATGAGTTGCATGATATGTTCTCTTGTGGTAGGCATAGTATAAGTTGTGGCAGTGGTTAGAAGGTAAAAGTCTATTGAGGTTAGCAAGGTAGAGGTTGAATTTTACCTTTTTTCATTAATTTCTTTAAACACCATTGAAGAGGTTTACCTAAGTTTGAAAAGTACCGGGTTTGGACTGTATTTACATTTGCAGTCTTGCTTGAATTGCTACTACTATTGTTGTTGTTATGATAATTAGAGTTCATTAATTTTTAAACCCCTTATTTTGCTATGCCATCTCTAAATCAACAATAATTTCTTTGAGATGTTACCAAGTAGTGATCTCTTTTGCTGTTAATCCACTATTTATATAGCTGTTAGCATTTCAAATTAACATCTTTATCTAGTTGATGTCATTAGCCTTATTTCTAATCATTAGCACTTTACTCTCTATTGATTTAGGACTCATTGGGCTTCTGATGTACTGGCTCTAAGTCCTTAAGCGTAACCTCATGCTAGCATTGTTGGCATATTATTTACTAAAGGCTTGGGCCAAATCTATGCAATTCTCATTGACCATCCTATCGAGGTTATGATACCAATCTAATGCTTGCCTGTCACTGATATACTGAACTACACAATTAACTAGTCTCTAAAGAGTTTAGTTAATCTTATAGCTATTGCATTTTGCTTCAAATGGGTGTAAAGGTCTTAAGTGCCATCAAATTTACTCAAATTAGACATTTTAAATTTATAGGTCATGACTCAATTCGGCTTCAAGTTGATGTCTTCAGGGTTTATATCCCTACCCCTAGTCATTTGGTGACTCATTACCTCCATCCTCTCATTTAACTTCTTAAGGAAAGGATCTTATTTAGTTAAAAAAGTAGGCTTAGGTGGTGGAACCTTATTATAATTAGGCTTCACTAGAGGAATGTCATCATCATATATATCAAGTACCTCTTTACCCTGATTCTTGGACACCACAAAAGTCTATTCTTTGTAAAAATTCACCTGTAACCTAGCTATCATGTTATCAATAGTGGTTGTAATCCTATTTTCCAATGCTTATATGGACTCATAAAGTGTCCTCTTAGATATGGGCTTATCTCCTAACATTATTGCTCTTATTAGTGTATCAACTAGTGAAAGTTAATTGTCAACTTGGCAAAGACATTTGCCTATGTACTTCCACTGAGTAGTGAAAGGGGGATCAATGATGGCTATAAAACAAAAGGTCAATAGTGATGTATGAACATATATAAAAAAGATGGATAATGCAAGCTGAGTGGTGTGCATAATTCAAAGACAAATACAAGCATAAAACCTTCCAACCTTATTACTTTCGTATATGTTGTCAAGATATTCTTTCCTAGATGGGCTTACCTAAGTATCATTAGGGGATATAAAGGCTTAAACATAGGGCAAATTAGTTTAGCCCAAATATCTCTCATATTTAAAGCACATGCAAAGATAATAGCCTATAATATTGAACCAAGTTTAGGTAATGTTTGAACTACAATTAGGTTAACCCATTATGGATAAAAAACCTAATGGGTTGTGCCTTATCTCAAACAAGTCAAATAGGGTTTAGTACAATAGGTCGACAAAGCATTCACAATGCAATCATATATTTTAGGGTTTTACAACCTAGGGAAAGTTGCTAAGCTTTACTACATGGGCTTTGGTTTAGTTAGAAAGGCTTAAGGCTACCACAAGAAGGGGTCCTTTCCAATATATCTTCTTAATTAAGGGTAGAGCAACTGATTAATTCACCTTTTGTTATATCCAAAGGTTTGATACTTATGAGTAATAGATATGCTAGCAGTCCCTTTAATTTGAGTGAAAAATGGGTTCATGTTTTGCAACATCATATAAGAAAATTAGGACACATCAATAAAGATGCATGGAATTGATAAAAGTTAGAATAATAAAAAGGCATATTATATTGGCACATTTGGATATAATTCTTAGTCTCTATTAAAGTTGGTAACTATGAAGATAAAGGGGTTTGGTAGAGCTTTCACCTATTCACACTAGGAAAACCTATTGATCTTTTAACCTAAAAAAGGTTAGGAATCAATATCTTATGTTTGCTCACATAATATACCTCTTTACATTCTAACATTTATTAATCCCTTTCATTCAAGCATGAATTATGTTTAAACATTCATATCACCTTTGCACACATTTTATGGAAAATTTAATTATATAAAGGAATGGATACAGTTGCATACAACACAAATAGATATAGTATCAAGAGTCATCCATAAATCAAGTCATTAATTGATTTGATTTGGCTTGAAAACTGATTTAGGATTTCCTAAGGAAATTAAGATGAATGTCTAACTTTAAAATAAGAGATTAACCTTCTTAAAATACATTTTGTTGGTGACTTTCATAAAAGAAAAACAAAACCCATTATTAAGAAAACACGAGTTAATTATATAGAAAAATCATCAAAGTTATGTTATTTTTTTATGTATAAAATGATTTAATTAATCTACTTATTACAAAGTAAAATATCCCAACATTATAGAAGGTATAGTTTAAAAAATACAATCGTAAATACAAATTAATCAATTAAAACTACATCATAATCGGGTGAAAATAGCTTTTATTTCCCTCGATAGTCTATGTAGACTTTAAAGATAATGTGTTTAGGTACATGCAAACTTGATTGACTTAGGTTCAAGTTTATAAATTACACATCTCAATCAAAAGGCTAGATTAAAAAAATATTGTATGTGCGAATAGAAACTATGCCTATGCTGACCTAAAATAGACATATGGAATAATGAAATAGAGAGAAAAAATATATTATTCAAATTAAATAAAAATGTACATCCCATAGACTTAAATATCCAATTATTATAAAGGTAGATTAACAAACTATATTTGCATAGACCTTGGCATCTTGTGAAGTTGGTCCATACAAACTTAACCAGTCTAAAAGTATTTTTTTATCATGAAATTAATAAATATATAGTAAATTGATAGTTAGATAATGCAAATCATGGAATTAAGAAGGTCGACTCCTTTAATTGATATTGAGATCTCCAAAGATCTGTAAATTGCTTCAATTGATTCATTAGAGATCATTGATCTTTATAATAATAACTAAATCAAAGAGTAGACTTCATATGACCCAAATGAATCTTTGAAATAGTAAGTAAAGGTTATGTTTTTGAAGAAAAGCAAATCTTTTGTTATGGTTAAGGACTAAAGTATAGCTTCCATAAGGGTTAATTGCCAAGAATGCCAAAAGATCCCTTCCTAAGTGAAAAATGGTGCATTTATAGTGGGAATTAGGGATAATCTTCTTTATAACTATATACGAATGAGGAAATTTTATCAAATAGAGAAGGAAAAATTGAATAGAAATTTTTAACTTCCAAAAGCTTTTAAGATTGAGGTCTATGCAGACTTTGTAAGGTTAATTTTATTGTCTGTGTGGACTAAAAATTGAGGAATTTTGTGTAAACTTAAATCCTCTCATTTCAAGTTTGTGCAGACATTGAGCTTGGTCCATTGTTTGGGCCATTCTAGCTATCATCATGTGTAATACCTTAAAATCAAAATAAAAATATGAAAATAATATCAATGGTCATGATTGAGATTTTTATTAAATAGAGGACTAAAAAAAAGAGAGATTAAAGTGGAGTTTAATCATCAATGAGGTATGACCATTGAATGGGAGTGAAGGATGCGATCCTAGCCATCCATCTAACTCATATAAATAGCTAGATGAGTAGTAGAAGGAAACAAAACTGACATTTATTCTTTTCCTCTCTACTATTCATCGAAGTTTAAAGGTTTTCTTTATAGTTGCTATGTTCTCATCAGAGATAAGTGATTTCTCTTCATTTTCTACACAATTTATGTTATGTTAGCTATAAATTGATGATGGTTTGGGCTTTTCTTTGAGTTGGGGCTATTGCTTTTGATGAAAAAGAGGAAAGGGTGAGAATTTGAGGCACAAATTGAAGAGAAAATGGCTTTTCAAAGATTGATTGGGTGCCAATTTGTTCTTTAGTGATTTATGAGTAAGTGCATAAACCCAATTCTATGATTTTTGCAGTGATTGTCAGAAAATTTATGTTTTAGGGTTTATATTCACCTATACTAAATTTTTTTGATTAAAATGGTGAAATTGATGTTAATTTATGGGTATTTTTATGTGATTATCATGTGTTTATTGATGTAGAAATTGTGTAAAATGATTAGGTATGAATTACAATTGAAATTGTCATATTTTGGATTGAGTTTGGTTAATTTGGTAATGGTTTGCTATTATTTTTCTTCAATTTTCGAATTGAAATCTACATAAAAATAGGCCGATTGGCTATGACCCATTATTGGTTATGCCTATGACCCTTCAAGCTAAAAAATAGTGTTTCTAGACAAAATAAGAGGTCATGACCATGACCCATAAGGGGTCACACTCGTGACCGCCACAAAGTACTCGTACTTTGCTTATCTTAAGGGAAATCTAATGTTCTTAAATGGAATTTCATAAGTCCTTTACACTAAAATGTTTTAAAACATATTATAGCATATTTTCACTATGAATCATGTGATTAAATGACCATATATATTTATATATATGTGTGTACATATGTATATATATAAATCAAATGAATGATTAAGAATGGGGTCAAGTAAGACAATCATGCTATGCAAGGTAAGCCAAGCCTATGTGACAATTATTAATATAAGCCTATGTGTACTATATTGTGTATATAAATGCAATGTTTAAGAATGCTTGTAATATTCATGATGAGTAATAATCCCATAACATGAGATAATGTGCAAATGACTATAAGGCATGTATAATAACTATGACTTATAAATGGAGCTATGAACATGATAAGTTTTGACATGTAATTAAACAAGTATGTGAGCTATTAAGATCATAATTATTGTATTTTTGACATGTGGTAACTTGATACAAGGCATGTAACCTTTAAGCGTGAGGTATGTGATATTTTGAAAAGTATGATTATATGTTATGGTGAATAAATGCCATTAGTAAATGATTGCTATGACAATTTAACCAATCCCACTTTGTATGATACTTGACATTTGATGTGAATCATTATAATATGCTATACATAACTGGAGACATGATGTCACACCTCAACTTTTAGTTTGATTTTTCAAAAGGATAGAATTGAAATTAGAAGAAAAAGTGGGGAATGAAATGGGTACACAGATTGAGTAAAGTCAGTCAGTGTCGATAATGGAGCGAAAAACGATCAAAGGGCAAAATTATAAATGCATGAGATATCCAAGGGCAAAATTGGAAATGCATAATTAGAAGCCTAAAGATGAGTGGAACAAGTGTAAACAGTTAGCCAATAGGATTATGACATGTAGAGTGCATGAAAAGTTGAAAAGAATAAGGTTCGGGAGTTAGTATCAATGAATAGTCACACTGGATCGTGAATAGTACATCCTGGACCTAAATGAAATTGACCCAACTAGGAGGTAATATAAATTATTTAATGAGTTATGGTGTAATTTGAGGAGCATTCGAGGTCATATAAGAGGATAAAAATAAAAAATAAAATTTAGATTACAGTTAATGGTAAATAGTAAATCATTCAAAGACGAGCCAAAAATTTAGAAAATGTATTAAAAAATTCAAAATTGGCACATCTTGATACTAAAATAATATGAGGAATATGAAAATCATATGACCCAAAATTTTATGATATGGGAGCTATTAAAAAAAATTGAGAAAGTAAATTCAAGAAAATGAATATTTATGATATAATATAGTTGGGTTTTGTAGGGAATGATATCCACCCTTGGATTGAATAATTCCAAGCAAATCTAGGTCATCCAAGTGCAATCAAAAGAAGTCATAAATAATAAATAAGAATAAAAAGAAAGGGGACACATAGAAATTATCCTAGCCCTACATATGTCATTCTTTTTTAATCCTACCCCTTAAAGTTTAGTATAAATATGAAAATAATATATTTTATTCATATGGGTCTAGCCATAATCAGCCCTATTCCCCACCTTAATGGCTGAAATTATTCCTCTGTCTACCTCTAAAAAATTGTTTTGCTAATCCACCAATTACCCTAAAATTTCTACTTCAAATTAAAAACTAAAATTTAGTAAATTATTAGTTTATCATAAACATATGGAGAAAGATGATTTAGAGGTAGAAATGAGATAGAAAAAAGGTGTTGATAGCCATTCCAAAGTTGGTAAGTGACCTTTAATCCAACTGATTTATATGAAGTTATTTGAGGTTTAAATAATGGTTAATAATATTGAGTTAAAATTATATGATTAATGTTAATTTTATTGAGTGTTATGTGAGGAAATCAATTATAGAGCTAATGGAATATGAGATGGGATGATGATGAGGTGGAATGAAAGAGGAAAATAAGAGGATTGAGTGGATTTAAACATGAGGTATGTGTTTTCTCATATTCTAAAACTTATGTGGTTATGCTAATAAAAAATTGTGAATTTTGAATTATGGATGATTATATGGAATTGATGGGTTATACATGTAATAAAGTATTAAGGGAAGTGATAGAAGTATAAAAATTAGGAAAAGGAGAAGTGGAAACAAGAAGGGTCCTTATTGCCAAATTCTTGTTAATAAGGGATATAATGGAATAGTTTATATACTATACCTAAAACTTGATTAATAAGTAAATCAACATATGAAGACTAGTAGAATTGATATTAAATAAAGAAGTAAACTAGATATTTAAAAATTTCATAAGACAAATAGCGGTGAATATATGTGACACCCCTCACCTAACTCAGTTGTCGAATTTGAATGAGAGATGTCATATTGTGACACCTTTTACCTAAACCATTTCTAGCCTTAATAAGATATCACATGTTAACTGATTTTCCCAATTATATCATTATCTTCTTAAAATCCTATTGCATGTATGTGTGTTTTGAGCATCCTGGGCCCATATGTAATTCGACCAAATGTCATGTAGTCTAATGTGCCAATTAATATTATTCCATTTAGACAGAAATCCTGTAGCATAATAGCTGCATAGTGTCATGTCCTGAAATAAACTTATAGAAAATCACACTTCTATAACATACATAATCACAACTCATCATACTAGATCCATCTAATCCTCTAATATCATTATCATCAACACACAATGTTCTCAGTCACATCATAGTCATAATACCATCATATCCTGAGTTCACATTATTTACATGTCACATCTTATATAGGTTGTCTAATTTAGTTTACATAACTAGCATAATTACATAAAGTAGTACATACATGTAGCTAAGACCTATATCCCCTATTTACATATGAGTGCCATATTACTATTATGTACATTACACCAAAAAGATACAAAATATATACCAACTCTAAGATGACTGCACCGTACTGCACTGAGGCCAGACTGAAGCTATCTATCTACAACTTATACATTGAAAAACATGATTTGCTAAGCATAAAGCTTAGTGGTGTGCTCAATAAAATATGATTGCACACACATGCATTCATGCCAGGCTTGCATTTCCTATGTTAAACATGTCATATCACATGTACACCATTTACTATCTTGTTATGTCACACATTTAACCATTTGATGTCATTACATTACCATAATTCATTACTATCCGTTTTATGTTACTTATGTGTCATAATTCTTTACACCTATTTATGATTAATTTTTCATTTACCTGTTATTGCTATGTTTTATAATCTTCAATCAAATTGAATAACTTATTTATGCTAAGTCATTCTCCAGTATGATTAGATTATTTAAATCATAATTATTAACCAATTTATTTCACCTTATGTATTCTCATAGTATGAATCAATTGTTAAACTATACGTCATATTACATACTGGTTTCCAAATTTACTAGCCTATATATAACAGATGCATATCTAAATATTGAATATTGGGATCATGATGTGCAATGGCCCACATTTTAGACCTCATGACTGCTACACTAGCATATCACATTAATATAATATGTAGTGGTCCTATTGAACCTCCCGGCGGCCGTACCTGTTTTAGATTATGTGCGATGGTTTTATTGGACTTCTTGGCAGCTGCACCTATATTATAATCAATATCATTCATACATATATATGTCCAGTGGTCCTGTTGAACCTCCCAGCGGTAGCACCTACTTTATAATACATTCAGAGGTTTTGTTGGACCTCCTGGTGGCTGCACCTGCTTTTATAATCACATATAATCAAGTATCAATATCATCATGTAAATGACACTGAAGTGTCTTAGTGGCTGCTACATCCTTTAGTTGACTGGTTAACTTATCCAGCAGGTTGTCTAACATATATGGGCTATTCTCATTTCCACTATTGTTTCTCATAGGTTACATATTTCGTAAACATTTTATCATGCCAAATTTTGATTTCATTTTCCATTGCCGAAATTCATATGCACATGACCGATTGCCATCACATATTGTCGTATCAAATAGCAATTTCATGTCATTCATTTCATAATGCCATTTTCACAATCCATATTTCATGCCAATGGTCATTATCTTATTATTCATTTCTCTTTTTGCCATATGCAAGTCACAATTTCTCATATTTCACACCATTACATAACTCTTATTAAACATATTACCACTATGTCACACATGTTACCAATTGCAACATATTCACATACAATATACATCATGCATTCTATCACACAATGTGTACATGTTTCATGTCCATTACTTCTACCATTCTACATAATCATTAATGCACACATTCAATACATGGTACACCAATTCATTCCAGTTTATTACACTTTAATTATTTCTATTATACAACAATTTCATTATTCCAACTATCCTATTTTCCATACAACATGGCCATTTCTCCATTTTCCACATTTAGTTCATTTTCACTCCATTTTTCATTCACTCTAGTTAATTACCATATATTAAACCCTACTATACCCTTAGCTTCAATTTAGGGTTATTCTAACCCCTCAAACTAACAAAGTTCTACATGAAACCTATTGTGGAAATTATACAACTCACACATACAAGTATATATTTTATCAAATACACTTATCGAGAGGTTATTTAGCATCCTAAATGATTCTTTATAACTTCTCTTTGCCCTTGCTCTTGTCCTCTTCCAAGTTCTCTAATTTTCATAATAGGGAATTAATTAGAAAAATTCATAGAAAAATTTATATGACTCCAAATTCAAAAATAAAACTAGAATCATGATTTAGAGCATCCCTAATTACTTAGAAAAATGCTAGGGTTTAGATTTAAGGGTTACCTTAATTTAGGGTTTCAAAACCCTAAATTTTCAATTTCCTCTTTTTACCTCCAAACACCATTTCTTGGAAAATTAACCCTAAAATCATCTTCTAGGGATGATATAGATTATTTTAGGTGTATAAAGTATGAGATTTGGTGGTGATTTGAGGAAGAAATGAAGAAAAAAAGAGAAAAGGAGAGACAATCTATAAATGGCATTAGCTTTTGGAGTTTAGGGGAGAAAATGATAACTTTGGTCTTGTGTCACACACACAGACACATACACCTTATATATTAAGACCATGAATGGCCATGATCGCGCCACATGGCAATTCAACGGTTCTAATTAATCCTATTTATGTTTTAAGCTTTTAAAATATGATTTTAATGTTTGAGGACTCTAAAAATACTTCTTTCAGTGCTAAAAATTATTGAAAATCTTAATTTAGGGATCCTTAAAATATCAGACCCAAAAGCCAATGGAAACTTTATTAATTAACTAATGGTATTTTAAGAAATTCAAATAAAATACTAATTGATGTCAAAAAATTCTAATTTTAACACCAATGAACTATTTAGAAATTTTGACCTTTAGGTCATGCTATTTTCATATCAATCTGGGCATCCTGACCATTTTACAACTCGATATAAAGTTAAGTTATTATTCACTAGATATCGGCATGATAAATTTTATTAGTTCAGTGGTTAGTGCAAATAACTTTATTTTTATCATTATTTTGTCCATCATAGTTCTATGACTAGTACTCCCCCTTGGCCACCTTAGTGTGACCCGAATATTCGAGAGACATTATTCATGTGCTGGGAAGTACTATTCACGAAATCAGGATTTTCGGGCATTATAATGTATGTGAAAACTATATACCTATATATCTAAATTAAGTTAATATGAGATATAAAAGCATATGAAATCATAAATAAGGGATTAATTGCATAATTAAGAAAATGTTATAATGTAAATATACGATAAAGAGTTAAATTTATATATGATAAGAGATACAAATATATGTACATAAAAAATGTATAGACAAGTATAATATTGTGTTAAAATAAAAGGATATATATATATATATATATGAATAAAGATTTTATCTAATAAAAGAAAAATCAAAGAAGAGAGAGTAAGCTAAAATAAATAAATTATATTTGGATATTGACTTAAGAAAGAGTATAAAAAAATTAATTAATGAGAGTTTAAGTAAAATGTAATTATATGACATTAAGTATTAAATAAAAAGGAAACATATGGATCAGTTAAATAAAATAATAAGGTGCATACATATACAATTATTACAAATTATAATTCATTAAATAGAAGAAATAAAATGAGAAAAACAAAGGCAATTGAAAGCAATTATGCAATTAATTAATTAAAGATAAATGCTTGAGGAAATAGATTCTTAAATATATAAATATTTATGTATAAGAAAATAGTTATATTTGAATATAATAAACTGAGTTATTTATGTGGAAATGAAGGAAAAATATAAGACATGTGCACATATATGAAAATGAAGGAGGAATTATATGAATTAACTAAATAAGAATAGAATAGGATTAATTATATAAGTACATAATTGAAATATTAAAAGATGAATTAAGGGAAAAGTATAAATAAGGATTCTAAAAATATATGGAATTAATTATGTAATTTAATTA
>CANXYI010473712.1:0-16848 GCA_948208565.1 Hura crepitans
CATTTAGATAAATTTTAATTTAAAATAGAAATATAAATACTATATAAATAAAATTAATAATCTAAATAGGTATATAATCTCTTAAGTAAAATAACTTCTATTTATATTCAGCAATATATATTTTTATTTTAAGAAAATAAAATGTGAATGACAACAAAAATTAATGATTCAAATAAAAATAATTTTTTTAATGATAATTAAATATATTAATAAGGATATATTAGTTAAAAAAAGTTTGCGAGTATATATATACACACACACATACGCACGCCCGCATGAGGGTGCATACGAATTTTGAATTTTTTCTAATTGAACCGAAATATCAAGAAAAAGAATAAAAAATCGAACTGTACCGTTGACATTTTTACTAGAACCAAACCGAATTGGATCATTAACTTTAATTTAATACAGATGTGGATTTTTGTCAAGTTTTAGACAAAAATCGTATTGAATCATACTAAAATCGAATTGTAACAAAAAAAAATCGATATATATATAATTAATAATTTATGATATTAATCAATATTTTATATTCTTATAACAATTATTTTAAAAGAATCATAATAATAAATAAATAAATATTTAAATATTTTTTATTTAACTGTCATTACAATTCATTATTTATTTAGCTATTTTGAATTAATAATATAAAAAATAGTATAATTTTATTTTTTAAAATATTTATGTAAAATATATTGTTTAAATTGTAAAATAATAAATAAGCTAATTATCAAATTAAATATTTTATAATTAAATATTAATTTGTTTATAATTTCGTTTAAGTTACACGATAACTTAAATGTTTTTTATAAAATAATATTTTAATTATAAGAATATAAAATAATTATAAATTAATCGTAATAAGCAAATAATTAAGAATCTAAAACGATTTTGTGAACATAATAATAAATTAATAATATATTAATATTTATTTTAGTGATTAGCTAGTCTATTAGAAGTGAATTTTAAATTTTAAAATTACCCCTAATAAAATAATATATGATCTTAAATTGGTTATTGATTTATATTAGATTGATTTGGATTAGCTCGAATACGAGAAAAGCATTAGGCAATCTGTAATGTCATTAGAAAAAATAATATTTGTTTATGTAAAATGTTATTAACAACTTCACTTAATTTAATATTTTTAATTAAATTTGTTTTATTTTTTATGATTTATATTTTATATTTCTAATTGTCTAATATTATAATTTACTGTAAACTAAGATATTATTTTTTAGAATTTAGTTATATTAAGTAATAACATTAAGTGATAATGTTGATATTTTTTAGGAAAAAATTATCCAAAATACTGTATTGTATTGTACCAAATTATTTAGAATCGAAAGAACAAAGAACTGACTTGTCCTGAAATTTTAGTACAATACAATAAGGAGAATTTTTTTCAATATGATTACAAAACTTTAATTAAAAAAATCCAATTTTTTAAAATAATACTGAAAAATTTTTAATATTTGAAAGACCAAACTGTATACACCCTTACACGTTTATGCACCAGCACAAACACATATAAATATCTTAGTGCGAGACGAATTTTCTTAAATTAAAATATTATTATAATTAGATTTAATTTTCATTTAATTTTTTATTTAAATCATTAATATTTATTATCATTCACTTAATTTTATTATGTTGACATAAGTCACAATTTAAAGGATTCTTAAATGAGAATTTCACTAAAGGGAAATATATCACTAAATGATAAAAATTAATAAGTCTTTGAAATATTAATTACAAGAAATAATGTTAAGCAATGGCATCTTTCGTATTAAAGAGTATATTATGTAAGTTATTCTATTAAACAGAATATTTACCTATTCAAATTATTAAATATATTAAATAAAATATTTAAATCCCATATATTTACTTATTTAAATGTTAAATTTATTGAATAAAAAATTTGGATTTTTATTTAAATTTGACAATTCTCTATAAAAATGAAAAAGGCAAAATATCAAACTATAAAAAATATAACCTGAATATCTCTCCATTGAAGTTTCTTTCGCGCTTATTAATAGAATATTATCTCCACTCACGCTATTAAAAGGCATTTTAGTAAAGAAAATAAAAGTAATTATCAAAAATAAGGAATTAAACGAATGAATGAATTGTTTGTCAAACACGTTATAATATAAAGTACTTTTATCATAGATAAAATGCAATTCAAGGTAGTTACATAGATATCAATAGAAGACATTAATATCTTTTAAAATTCATAATTATTTATAGTTACTATTTTTGATAAATTGATTATATACAAGCATATTAATATGATTATAAAAAAATTCGTATTTAAATTTAATTAAAAATATTAAAGACAAGTAATACATGTTCACTTTTATTACTGTGTATATGAATGACAATAATATAATATGATAATTATAATTAAAATGTTTGGAAGAAGGGTATATGGTTTAATAATCTAGTGTTATTTAATTTGAGGGTATGAAAAAATAAGATGAGTGTAAACAATAATAAGATACTTTTAACTATATTTAGATATGTAATTAGTTTATAGATATTTTCTAAATGAAATATTAATTTACATATTCCTCGTCCAGATGATTGGATACCTATCCGCAGGTATGAAGGTTTTTGGCGTAGCTCAATTTACCTGCGAGGAATTTATGTTAGTTCAACCACTGCAGACCTCATCCAACTCATATCATCATCTCCAGCCATCCCAGAACTGGAACAACTTGGCTTTAAGGCTCTGGCCTTCGCCTTTGTTGAGCATCCCCGTCTTAGGGATTCCAATAGCCAGTTACTGACCAAAATGACTCATGATGCTTTTCACTTTCTTGTGTTGGATGCCGCCAAGAACTTGGATAATAGTATTCACGAAATCCCACTCCACTTTACCTCCATACATATCCCATTTACTTCCCTATCGAGCTCTATACAAGACCCGGGTTGCAGAATCGTCTACATTCGCAGGATCCCTAAGGATGTGTTTTGTCTTTCAATATCACTTACAGAAGGAAGTGCTCATTGAAAGAGAAGCGGCCCCGCTTCGATGTAAAACGCGTTGAACTTGTTTTGTGAAAGGACTTGTAATTTCGCACCTTATGGGAACACGTAGTGGGATACATCGGAAAGCAAGTATAGAGTGCCCGCAGAGTATGTTGTTTTTGAGGTATGAAGAAGTGAAAAAATTTATGTAAAGAAATTGGCTAAATTTATGGCTTACCCTTTTGCCGGGGTGATATAAGAAATCATTAACTCGCAGTTTTGAGGCAATGAGCAACTCAGAAGTAAGCAAGAAAGGAACATTCTGTCCAAACTCCTGATTTGCAGTCCATAACTCTACATTCTTCAGGAAAAGCTGAGAGTGGATATTAGAAAAATCATCTAATAGCAGAGATGAATCAACAAACTGGACAAACAATGGAGCAAAAACTGAGTGGTTCTGGCCTCATATTCCTATCTCACCACCAAGCACATGAATTGATTTACCACTGTTTCAAGGTATATAGATCCTTACTTTTCTTGCGATGTCAACCATTACTATCAAGTAACCAAAGAAAAACCTGTCTTATAACCCTAGGCTGTGCCATAGCATGGGATAAGAATAAACCTAGTTGAAAAGTACAATAAAGCCTCTAGTTACATTACTATTTTTGTTTAATAGCTTGGCGTGTTATCACCCTAACCAGTATGTGTTGAAACTAGACCTCAAATTAAAATGAATTATCTGCAACATCTTATTTTTTGGGTTTCTGAGTTGACTGCCTCAGGCTTCTTAATTAGTTATATTTTCAGTGCCAAGGACCAGAACAGAAGAGCATATGAACAATATCTGTATGTTTTACTCTCTTATAATATACGTAACTCCATTCCCTTGACATGCTTAGTTGAATGAAAGCATTGCATGAAGAGCACGGTGCCAAGAATTTAAACTGATTAAAAGTATCAATTAGACAACTTATTTGTTGATTGTATTTTGCAATAAAGCGATAACTCAACTTCACTATTGCTGCAGGATTCCAAGTTACAACTTAATAATTAAATAACTGACAAGTTCGGTACAGATTATTGTATAAAGCAGAATTTGTACATGTTTTTCACTATGTAAACAAAAAAGGGGATAAAGGTATTTTGGTTACGCATGTTGGCAAGAAAGTTTGCGCTAATGTTTTGATCAGAGGAAAAATAGACATTTTCCTGCTGTCAGAAAAATGGTGAGGATAGGTACTAAACACTAGTCTAGATTGGCAGCACCAACCTTTTGTCTAAGAAATTTTCACAATACAGCACCTGCTTGAGATAATTTCTCCGATAGAACTGAATTAACAACATCCTTTACAAAGATGAAAAAGCATTCTCGGCATGAATTTTTCATTAGAGTTGACTTACGGAGTTCCTGCAGGCGATCAGAATGACTGCACACAGAACGTGGGAAAGAGTGGAAAACATGCTTTGAATGCTCAAAACCACATGCGGCCAAAATGGTATGAGTAGCAAGTCTGGCAACCTCCTTGAATCCATTAACTCCTGCAAAATAGAGGTCCGAGCTTAATATCAACTCATCTTCACTAATTATTCATTCCATCCATCGAGAGACAACAAAATTACGAAAAGAGAAAAGAAAAAGGAGCAACAAAGATATTTAAGAAAAAGTTATTTTCTCATCTAAACTCAGACTGATGAATCTCTACCCAATATAATCTAAAAGTAGTATAAGTAAATATGTATTATCTTACCTAGCTGTTTGTCTCCATTTAAGATCTTCAAATTGAGTTTGACAAGAGACTGGATTTCACTTTTAGCATTATCAGTCTTTCCTGCCTTACTTTCTTTGCAACCCCTTTCTATTTTAACATCTCCCTCAGGCATATATACCTTACAGGAGGAAGATGTTTCGAGAACGGCTTTCTTGTTCGATAATTCAGAAGCTTCTGGCACTGAACTAACCAAAGTAATCATATCACTGGCTGCATCCTGCATATCAGTAACATTTCGCACTGCACCACCTACATTTTTCTCTACGGGAGTACCCTGATTCTCATTAGAGGCATTGCTTTGACTGCTAGTTTGTACCTTCCAAGATGATACTAATGCACACAGTGCACCACCTAGATTTTTGTCTATGGAAGTTTCCTGATTTTCATTAGAAGCATTGCTTTGACTGCTAGTTTGTGCCTTCCAAGATGATACTGATGCAGAAAATCTAGGTGAAGAATTCAGTTGATTGTCATTAGATCCTACAGTTGCCTTTCGAATAGTCATTCTACACTTTTGCATCCCAAACTTGGTAGATACATGCTTATCAGTTTCCTTGCCAGGGGATAGAAGACTGTACTCTTTATCAGTGACAGAACTAGTTTCCAATCCTGTAGTTGCAAGTAGTTGACTTCTTGATAAATGCACCCTCGAACTTCCGTCAGTGGCTTTTCTTGGAGGAGTGCCTCTCCTAGAAGGATTTTCTGATACACAATTAACATCTTTGGTTCTTGTACAAGCCTGTTTTATTGATTTTGCCTTATCCAGCATTTTCCATGCTTTATCAACATCATGAGAACGACTATCTTTTGCAGAAATGCCATGCAAACTATCATTTGTTGTCACTTGCTGACCACTTGTGGAAGGTAAGGACTGTGATTTGCCTGGACTTTCATGAGATATTGCAATAGTACAGTTTCCACGTCTTGTGCCACTAGATTGAGATGAAGTATAGTGATAAGAGAATCTCAAGGATCCACTACGCAAGGCATTCCAATTTTCACGCAGTGCTCTTACATAACCGTGCACATTACGGCATCGCCTCAATGTTCTGGCATCATTTTGGTTTATCTTATCCGAATCACTCTCAAGTTTTCTTTTACCACTCCTACTTTTAGTTCTTTCAGCCGGCAGATTCATTTCATCTGAAAGATTGGACCGTCCTTCGAGGGGAAAAGAAATCGATCTTGTTCGCAGCCTGGCAAGGAAGGGATCATCTGATTCACATACAATATCAAAAATGGAAATATCTGCCTTATCCACTGCAACGGCATTAGAATTTTGTGAGGTGCTTTGATTGTTGATTGCAACATCAGTATAAATATTAGGTTCAGCTGGTATCATTTCATTGGACTTTGCAAATAAATTCTGATTGACATCTTCTTCTTCCCTTTGAATATTTTCATGTGCAGTCTTAGAAAAAGCACAGTCCTGGCAGAACCAATCTCCTTCAGGTACAGTGATTCCCAAACCAACACAATAAGTATGTGCAGCAGAATCACAAAGATCACACAAAAGTAGAAGACTTTCATCCGCTGAACTGCTGCAAACACTACATTGAACTTGTGCATAAGGATCAGAAGGCCCAACTGTGGTGTTTCCATTAAGGTGGTAAACCTAAAAAGTAATAATTCTGTTAGACTACAAGCAAGCAATTCCATTAACCTATTGTAAAAATCACAATCTGATGGGGTAACCATACTACAAACTTTGATTTATTACCAAAATTACCCCACAGATGAGACCGATGAGCTAGCTTGAGATGGCATTTTTCAACTATTATGTTACTGCGCTATTTAAATTGTGATTAAACAAATCGAAGCTTTTGCATACAAAATCAAAAAGCCATTAATTCCACAAATACTTGACGTTACAAATGAATATAATTACAATCTAAGAGCAGAACAAAAAGGGCAAATCGGCGAAGTAAAGAATTAAAACCAGAAAAATATATAAATAGCAATCAAAAGGAAAACTAACTGACCTGGTCCCGTTTAAGTACATGAACGAGGCGTTCAGCTGGAAAGACACCGTCTTTGGGCGGTCGACGAATGGTGGCGAAGCGGCGCTTGCACATCGGGCAACGAGACTCAACCTTGGCCCACTCCATGATGCAAACGAAGCAGAAGAAGTGGTCGCAGCTATCGATTTCGCCCCTGATTGCGTTCCCATTATCAGACAAACAAATTCCGCAGCTCGACGAGTCTGAATCACCTGTTGATATCGATAGTGTTCCTTGTGTATGATTTCCTTCGAATTCTTCCTTTGCAATGGGAAATGAATTGGGAATTATAGTTTTGAGGCGTTTATTCGGGGAAGAAGAAAACGAGTTAAGGGGCGAGTTAGTTGCCATGGCGCTGCCGAGTCGCGAGGAATTTGGCCGCGACCGCGAAGCGGTTAACGATATTACCGAGTTTCTAAGTCTCTCGTCTGAACTGGGAAGTATACTTCTCCCGAGATTGGGCCTTCCCGGTCTGGCCCAAATCCATTTTCGACCTCTTTTAACCTTGTTAAACGGGGAAAATATATGAGATTTATTTATAAGTACCTCAAAAAATATATTAATTTTTAAAAAAATCATTATATATAATTTTCTTTTCAAATTATATTTTTTTAATTTTTAATTTTAAAATTATTCTAATTTTAATATAAACATTTTTTTAATATCCTAAACCCTAAAATTTAAAATCTTAAATCCTAAGCTCTCTTAAACTCTAAAACCCTAAAGCCTAAATTCTAAAATCTAAAATTCTAAACTCTAAATCCTAAAACCATAAAATTCTGAACTCCAAATCTTAAACCTAAACTATAAAATCCTAAATCCTAAATTCTAAAACCCTAAATCCTATAAACATTAAATCTTAAAATTTTAAATCCTAAATTCTAACAATTAATGATAATTTTAGTGGATTGATTTTCTAGAAAAAAAATGAGGAAAAGAAATAAATTTTTTTGGAAAAAAATTTGAATTTAAGTTTATAGTACTAAATGGGCACTTTTGGGGCATTTTTAAAATTAAAAAAAAATACTAAAAGAGTATATTTAAAAATTTTAAATAAAAAGGAACGTTTTTAAAATTGAAAATAAAAAAGGGATAAGTGGTGTAATTTTTTTAAAAAAATTTAGGAATGCATTTTTTGAAAAGTGATAAAAAAAATAGTATCTTATGTAATTTTTCTTTTTTTTCAAGTTTTAACAAAATATTTTTATTTTTGGCCCAATTAGGCTCGAACTTGAATCAAGCCCAATTTTTACGAGCCAGACTTAGACAAGGTGCCTTAAGTCGAATCCAGTCTGCCCTAGCCTAGCCTAAATATTTTTTTTTATTTTTTATTTAATTTTTATGGATGTATTATAGTACTCTTAATTTTTATGACTTAAGTTTTACAATTTTTTTATTACATATTAAATTATTTATATTTTTTAAATATCTATATTATATTATATTAATTAAAAATTTTTAAGCTATTTATATCATTTTTATGTAATTTGTAATATTATTTTAATTTGTAATTATCTAAATTTATAAATTTTTTATTCTACATTAATTTAATTTTGTGTATAATTATTTTTTATGATATATAACATAATTTTAAATTTTAATGACTTATTTTTATATTTTTATATAATATTATTTTATATTATTATTTTCTTTCTAAAAAGTCCAAGCCTGAGCACGTTTGGACGAGCTTTGGTAGGAATGTTCAAATTTTCATTTTAATAAAAAAATCGAGCTAAATTAATCAAAATTTTTAATTTGGTTCAATTTTAATTTTTTTCAGAAAAATTCAGTTATCTAATTTGGTTCATTTTTTAAGTAAAAAACCACAAAAAATTCAAACTAATCAAATAATGATAAAAATATATATTTTTAATTGTATAATTAAAATTATTTAAATTTTAGGATATATATTGAAAATTGAATAAAAATATTTTGATTAATCGAAATTTTAAAAGTGTATATATAGATTTTATATAAAAATTTTAAAAATCGATTTTAATCAAATCGAACTGAAATATTTCGATTTTATTTGTATATAATTTAATTTAACTTTAAATTTTAAATTTTTAAATAAATTTAATTTTTGATTATTTTGACTTCACGTGTCAACCGAAATCCTAGGCTTTGGCATGCAAATTTCCATTTTTTTAATCAAATGGAGTTTGGGCATATATATATATATATATATATATATTAAATCCGACTAGACTCTATAGGCCATGGCGACATCTAATCACCGCCAAAATCATCTTTTGCTCAGTAGCATAAACACATGGAATTAAAGATCAAATTAGCTATAATTAATTTGACATGCATGCAAAAATAAAGTAATATGATTTACTAGTTGGTTTATATAAAAATTAGTTGGTGGTTTAATAATGGGTACATTTTATGCCTTTTAAACTCACTCGATTGTGAATTTTATAGACCTCTATAAGACTAACAAATAAATATATGTATTATTCTTTTAAAGGAGTGAAATGAGATGTCAAAAGCTTTTTCTTTCTTAATCTCTTAATCAGTGAGAATGAAGTTTTTTTAAATATTTTAAAAAAAAACATTTTTTCTCCTTTGTGTCTTGCTTGATACGAATGAAATTAATAGAATAAGTGAATTTCATATATTAAATGCACCATTGCCAAAAAAAATCGAATCTTAGAATAAATTTTATTCAATTTTAATTAGATTTCCATACATACAAGTATGATATTTTCCACATCTAGTATTGATTAATTAACTACCTAGCTAGAGCACTTATAACAAAAATGACGAAGGAAAAAAATTTCCAAAATTGTAAAAGAAAGCTAAAAAAATTAGCTATCTTTTGTGGGGGCTTCTGCTGTTTTTCCTCATCAATTATGCTTAGGAGGGTGAGATTTTGGGACATGATAATCGGCACTGAAAGCTGTAAAACCAACCAATTTTTCCTTCAATGGATGAGAATTAATCCTCATTTTACAATTTTCATTTCTATGCTTGCAATTTCTCTTCTCTATATCCAATTCTTCCTCTTTCATTTCTTTCCTCAAAACCCATTTCATCATCATTTTTCTTCCTTTTGTAAGCCTTCTGTTGCTACTCTCTTCATCCATGGCAGCAGAAATTTCCTGCCAAAAATATCCAATTCTTTTTATCTGAACAGAGAAAAAAAAGGGAAAAAAATCAATACATAAAATATAAGTACCTTGATGACATTCATAGCAAACTCATCACCTTTAGTTACTATTCTTTTCTCCTTGGCTGCATACAAGATTTTAATAAGATTAATTCAATTAATTAGGCAAACAAAAATAGGATGAAATTAAAGGAATGGTGAATTTAAATAATTACCTTGTGGAGTAAAGGCACTTGAGTTTCTTGCATGCAGAAGAATTAACACAAGTAGAAAGCAAATGAACCCTGTACCCAACATGGTATGTTTGTTTTCAGACAACAGTAATCATGAGAGAGGTGATTAAGCGGGTCTTTATAGAGTTCAAACCCTGGTCAAAGTTAGGGTTCCAACAAGTATTATTATTATTATCTTCTTGAAATAAAATACGAAACATGTGATTGTACAGCTTGGGGAAACACAATATAACAAATTCAAATGTTCAAACCTTTGAATTGAAAAGTTGGATTTACATCGCAAAAAGAAAAAGGTTGAAAATAAATATAATAAATGGATAGTTGTTTTTGTGGGTTTGATTGAAATTGTTAGGAAAAAGATGCACTGCAGCGTGGAATTGAAGATACGGGCGTCTCAGCGTATGTCTGCCGCCATGCATGCAACGAGGAGACTTTGTCTTTGTTGGCCATCCTCGTCGAGTTTTGTTTGAATATCGTCCTTACATGTAACTAATTCCTTCGTTCATTGCTGCATATACTGTATATATTTTTTTAAAATTCAATCATTTATTATTATCTAATGATCAACTATTAAATATAAATAATAAATATCATAATATATTAAAATTAATATACTAATAAATCTAATCATAATAATAAATTTAGTTCCTTAATGTAGATTATATAATTTTTTTATAAGTTCAAATAGATGGCAAATTTGAATTTCATCAAGAATGCTATAGAAAATATCTAATGACAAAAATATTAAGTATTCAAAGAAACTAAAAACATCTTATACCTATGTTAATTTATAAAAATATTAAGTATTCAAAGAAAATAATAACATCTTATAACTATGTTAATTTAACCCTAAAATAACTTATGTCAATTTAAAATAACAATAAACACTTAGAAAACTCAAATTTTCAAGACTCGTATTGATTTTACCCGAGTATTTACGAAATGTAGTGAAATAGCACAAAAATTTCTCTTTGAACTTGTTTAAAAATTAATTATATACTTAAATAAATTTTGGATAATTTATATAATTGGTCACTTAATTAGAACCTTTATAACAATAAAATTTATCACCCTTAAATTATAATTATAAAATTATTTAAATTTAATTAATATAACAAGAACATCCTTTCAATGGGATTACAAGTTTCATAAATTAAAAAATAATAAAAATACAATTTTTTTTTTTTTACTTTTTTCCTCTTCTCATCCTCCTTTCTCTTCCTCTATTCTCTCTTTTTATAACCGGATATTCAATTTAAATATATAAAAAAATCAAAGGCCCACGAGCAAAAATGATTAATTTTGGAATTTTTATCAGAATTTATAGGTTCCACATAGTATCTAGAGAGGTTAAGACTCTGCTTGAACAAAATTTAGAGGAATAAAAGTTTTGAGTCCAATTCATGAGAGTTTTTATGGGAAAAAATAGAAAGTTGAAGCAGCCTGGCCTATGAAGTAGGTTAGCATGTGTTTTATTTGTGGAGGAGACGACCAATTTCTTATTCAATTATGTTGGGTGTCTCCTTTGACTGAGATTTTTGGAAGTCAGAGAATACAAAGAAACCTTTATTGGATATATAAAACTATACTCATTACAGGCTAACATGCTACGTTTTCAGACTTTCACATTTTTTTTTTCACACCATTTCATTAATTTATCTTATTCAGATTCATATAAAATAAGTAAAATTTATTGTGATAGTTAATTTATTTATATTAAAGAAAATTTATAATGAAGATAACGTGCTCCCTTCATAATTTAAAGGAAAACGAACTCTAATTAGAGTTTTACATCCTTAGTTATATATTTTTTATTTTTTCACCATAATCCATGGTTAAAGAAAGTATATTATTAGTTTTTTTAAGCTAAGTAAATTTGTAAAAATTTTTGTTAATTAAAGTTGATTGATAGTGAATCAATCAATGAATAATTAAATAATTATTATGTATATAAAATAATTATATGTTGTATATATAACAATTATTTATTGACTGATCAACCTTAAACCAAATTTAGGGTAAAAAATTTTTTTTCCCAATTCTAATTAGTTGCAGGCAATTCGTATATAGGCCATATTGCAATAGAAAAATGGCACTTAATATAGTTAATTAGCATCGCGATTTCCTTGATTTTTGTTAATGAGTTGGTAAAAATGAAGTTCTCCTTTTTGACATTTTAATTCGGTAAAAAAAAATGTAAACTCCAAGTTGAAGAAAAATGGCATTGCCTTTGAGGAACACGATCACATGGAAGCCAACTTTATGGACATACATTAACACAATGGTTTCGTTTTCGTAATTGGAAATGTTACCCATCCCATGCACGCATTGTGAAATGTGAGAGCCACTGTGTTATTATATTTATATAAATAGATTTAGAAAAAGTAGTTTAACAATAACAAGCAGTAATTAATTTTTAATTGTCATCCATTGAGACCCTCTAGTAAAGTTAGGCAATCTCTTAGTCTCCTTCTTGGAAAAATGAAAGGGTGGGTGTGTGTGTGTGTGCAAGGTTGGCAACGAAGTAGAAAAAGTTTTAAGCACTTTTTTTTAAAATATATATATTTGTAGAGAAGTATTTTATTTTTCTTGTCTATCTAAAAATAGAAATGACAGCATATTAAGTTTATTTTTATAAAAAAGAAAATTCTCTGACTCTTTTAAGACTACAAGGGACTTAGATTTTATCAAACGGTTTGAAATATATTCTAATGTTAATTTTATTATTCGAAAGTCACTTAACACTCACTGTGTTACAAATTTAAGGCTTAATATGTTCTAATTTGTATACTAAATTGACTTTTATATTTGGATGGCTTACTACATAAATTTCACTTTAAATTTATTTTTATTTATATAGTTCACTCCTTAATTTATCAGACTTCAATTACTCTCTTCAATTTATTACATATGAAAAAGGTGTTAACTATCCTATATTATCCTCAGTTTAAGGTATATTGTGCTATAATACAATTTTTAAATTTTTTATAATATTCGTTTGTAATACACTTTTAGAATCAGTGCTCACTCGAATGAAATTAATGACTATTTCAATAAATTAATTTTGGGAATTAATTATATTTAATGTGACTCATATTTGAATATTGTCCTAGTAAATTATGTGATTTATGAAATTCCCTCTTTTAGGATAATAATAATTTTTATTTTATTATGGGATTCCGTGAATTTCAAATCATTATTTCTAACTGATTATTGATTTATTTGTTTTTTAAATGTAATAATATTGTTTTAGAATCACTGTTAACTCTAAATTGAGAATTTATGCCTTCAGATTTTTAAATTGTATTTACTTATTTTCATATCTTGATTTATTTATCTTAAATAAAGGAAAAAACAAATATTTACATCGTTATATGAGGAATGTATAAAAGTCTATTAATTTTTGATAAGTCAATACTAACTTTTTTTACCGATCTAATAGAATCATTCATTTCCTCATTTTTAATTAATAATGAATTTTACAAACATTTAATACATAATAACCTAATTATAACTAATTATGTACATTTCTATTAGATAAAATCTAAATCATCTTATCAATTATTATAAAAATTTTTATGTCATCGAGAATAAAATTTTATTACCAAAAGTGCATAGGAATAAACTAATTAACACCTAAATTAATGATTGACCCCAAAAAATATCACATTTAAAAAAAATTCATTTAAATTTCGTCATTTTTCATTATTTATCAGTTTAGTATTATCACTTATACTTTTTTAAATAAAAATAAAATAAAAAAATTAGATATTCAATAATAATTTTTAGTGCACAATATTCCAAATTAGTGTATTTCCTTATGTACTAACACGTATTATGCAACCAATTTAACAATACTTCCTAAATGATTTTTAACTTGTCTATTTTAGAAGTACAATATTATATACAGATATATATTTTTATTAAGACCAAAATTTTATTATTTAAGAAATTACTTAGTTATATAAGATAATTATTTGTCAAATTCGTTATTATACAAAATAATATTATTATTCAAATCGTAGTTATTGTCAATTTTTGAAACATAATTATGTTAAGGTGCATGTTTATTTCATAATTATAGAAACTTTAGTAACCTAAATGTAATTTTCAGGCTATATTTATTAGGTAATGACTAATTAGCTAATGCTTCTCTTATTTTCAGATTCTTTAAATTATGCCCAACACAGAATAGACATAATTGCCCCTTTCTGGAACCTTCTTTCATAATAAGGGAGAGGGGTAATTTTGACTTTCCTCACCTTAAGACCTAAATATAAAAGCACTATTTTTCTCTCCCTTCTTATTTTGTTCTCTTTGTTGCTTCTCTTTTCTCTCTTCTCTCTTTGTTTTCTCTATTATATCTTCTATTTTCTCTCTTCCTATTGCCTCCTTCTTCCTCTGTTGTTTTTTCCTCTCCACTGCACCTGTCTCCTTCTCCTTTCTCACCCTCTATTATCATTTCCCTTAAAACCATCTCGCTGCCTATCTCTTTTCTACCTCATCGCTTTCTCTCTGCTCTCAATTTTCAACGTTTAAGTTAAGTAGCCTTTTCGTTTTTTTAGTTTGTGCTTTCCCTCTCTTTTTTTATTATTCTAACTAATTTTCTTATTTTCTTTAAAGGAGATTTAAATCCAAGCTGAGATTTTGAATTTTTGATGGATAATATGCCACTGATTTCCTTCTTGATCTCATATCTATAAAAAAAACTCCCCTTTTCTAGATCAGTTAAAAAAACTTTTTTTTAATAATGATTTTTCTTTTCAGGCCTTAAAAAAGGTCTAAAATTTATATTTCAAAAGAAGAAAAAAAGGATTTTGTTTGATTTTTATTCCCTGTACGTATGGATTTGAGACAGTTATTTGGTCTATTACTTCTGGTTTTTCATTTCATTTTTAACTGTTTCATTTTTTTTTATTGATTTTGCTCTTTCTTATTTTCTTGAATACATTAAATCTACTTGTTTTTACCTCTTCTATTTAGTCTACGGGTGTATCTTTTATTTGAGGTCATGTTATATGATCTTTGTTATATATATTATTTTGTTGTGTCTTTGAGTTTTGCTTGCCATTTTGATTTCTAAAAATACATTTTCTTTTGTTTTCTTCTAGAAACTTCATGAATCAGGTCTTTTTTTAAAAAAAAAAAAATAAAGAGTTAGTGTTTTGGATAGGAGTATACATTTCCCAATTTTACGTCTATATCTACTTGGAAGGTCTATTCGATTTGTTTTTTTTTTTATTTATTGAGATTTATTCCTTGCTTAATATTTTGATCCTTTTGATATTTGAAATCTATTTATGTATTGTTGTTGCTATCTTTTTTGGGGTTCGTCTTCTCTGTTTGTCATATTATTTAGCCTATTTTTGAATTTTTTGTTAGTCATTTTTTCATGTCCATGTATCCTAACCTCATCTTGGATGTTGTGATTTTGACTCATTTCGCTCTGTATATTTTCACTTGCCTTATTTATTTTATATTTTTATCATCTAGAAGCTTTCGAGTGTTTTCCTTATTTTGGATCATAATAGAAGAAACATTAAAAATTAATTTTTAATTAAATAAAAAAATGATTTTTGCCCAATACTTAAAATTTATCCTGAAATTTTATTAATTTATTTTCCCCTTAAAATACATAACATGAATAGCTTGTATGGTGATTAAACCCTTAAGGTGCTACGAATCCTACATTTGATCTTTAAACTACATAAATGTTCATGTTCATATTTAAAAATATAAGTGGACTATAAATAAAGAATATGAATGACATATATGAGATATGAGGGTAGCTATAAGCAAAATGAATATTCTTAAGTATATGACGATTGAAATATTTTTTAGAACCATAATGGTAATCATGTTAATAATAACATTCTCTACATTCTTTAATAAGGGGTCAATATTAGCCCCTTTTCTTAAAGAACTCAAAAATTACCACAATATTTTAAAGAACTCAAAAATTACCACTATGTTTCTCAAAATAAAAATAAATAATACCAGTTTAGAAGACTTCAATCTTCTTCTTCTCTCATATTGTATGCTCCTATTGTGTTCACCAACCTTCTTTATGCCCCTTAATGTTTTTGTTGACTTGATTTTTATAAAGGGGGGGAAAACATTGTGCATGCATAGTGCAAAGTATGGTGTAAATCCACTTTTTTGTGTAAGAAATCTTTTCCATTAAATGGCTCCGAATTTTAATATAGAATTTATGCATTACCTAGAGTGTTTTGGCTTTACATCCTTATTAATCAATTTATGAGCCCTGCAGGTACAGTTGGCAGCCCACTCAACAACCATTCTAGAAGCAAAAATTCAATATCCCAAAATTTGTGAATCATTTTTTATATTTTGTATTAGGTTTGGGCTATAATCTGGCCATCCTAATTCATTTTGTTCTATAATAGGAATCACATTTGCGCCTTAAGGCAAAATAAGAAAAAAGAATATGTAAATTTTATCTCTCATATAGACCTTAGGCCCTAAGCTAGTTTACTTTTTCTTTTTTGGGCATGTAATATGGATTGACAAAACATTTATATAAATATATATTATTTATTATTGGTTTTGGGCCTAAAACCTATTTTTACTTTAGCATGTAAACATGGATCGAATTCTAGGTCTTCGAGCCCAATATAAACATGTATGCATATTTTTCTGGGTTTCAGTATATATAATTAAGATTGGACCTTGCATGGGTTGATCCAAACTAAATTCACTTCATATATTGGGCTTGGGCCCAATTATAATCCAAT
>CANXYI010473744.1:0-10625 GCA_948208565.1 Hura crepitans
TATTGGGCTACACTTCCAATGGGCTTGAGCATAGGGAAGGGCCTTGTTTGGTTTATTAATTAATTATCGTATTTTTAGGAAATTTAATTAGGAGTCAAACAAACATATTCCTTATTTTATTTCCTATTTTGAAAAACAAGGACCTTGTTTAGCTTAGCTTTAATTTCTATAATTTTCTTTCTTTGTTAAAGGGTGTCATCCAAACATGCCCCTTGCTTTTTTTTTCCTTATTGAAATGGGGGTTGGTGTAAGAGGCCTATAAATAGCCTTATTGTTGGCTTGTAAAAACACAATTGAATCATCAATAATATTTGTGAGTATTTTTTCACATAAGGTTTAGCCTAATTATATTGGAGAGGATAGCTTGTCTTCTTCTTTTTGCAACAAGAGTTGATTTTCATCTAAGGTAATTTCTTTGGTGAATTTCTATTCTTGTTATTTTAAAATCAACCAATTACTTGTGTTTCCATACATGTATTATTTAGGGGTGCAACAGGTTGGGGGTTTATTCTTATTCTTGTTCTAGCCATATTGTATGTTTTAGGAGTTTCAAGTTCTTTAACCTTAGAGTTCCGCATCATAAGGTCACACACATAAAAGGAGTTTAAGGAAGATTCAATGAGATTGAATTTTCTAATGATAGGAGATATCATTGGAAGATGAATTAAGAAGAAGAAATAAGCAAATGGGCTTGGGGTCTACTAGCAAATGAAAAGTCTAAAAAATCAGGATTTTTAGAAAATAAGGGTTTTGGGACTTGGGCCTTGTTGAGTCCAAACTTTAATTATTATTGCATTTAATTTTTATAAGATTTGAAAAAGTTTTAAAGGTCTTAAATTAGAGTAATTATTAATCCAAAATGGGGCCTAAGAGTGCCACATAGGATTAATGAAAGTAGGGCCAAAGCAGATTGTGCATGAGCCCGATAAAAGGCTTATGCACATAGGATAGTAAAGGCCTATTGTTGCATCCATTCTAGTCTAACTTAAGCCAAGTTTTAAGTGTTAGTATCTAACCTAAGTAAGGATAATTTATGATATAAATAATCCTTTTTGTAGCAGCCACCATAAGGAGAAATTCTGATAGAGAATTTTGCATTGAACAATTAAAACACACTTTTCTTCTTCTTCCTTTATCCGCTTGTAATTCCTACTAGCATATGGAATTACAAGTTGATCTCTTCTGAGGACTTCTTGTATAGATTACCTTGGAGGTGTTCTTTGAAGAAGGATTACTATAGTTTGCAATAACCCGATGAGAAGAGCTCATGGAAGGAATCTATTGTCATCCTTTTACGGTAAATCATGAAACACTGCTAGATTTAACATTTAGAATGAATTTTAAATTATCTTGATCCATTATCTTTGCTAGTTTCTCTCAAAAAACTTAATTTTTCTGCCATGTATGATAGAGAAAAACCAACAGAACCAATACATAATTCTATATAAAGGATTACCATAAAGAGATATATTATAATATAAGGAGAAAAGAGATGACATTTTGAGATGCAATGTTTAAGGAAAAATTGAGATACAATCATGTTAACACTTGAATATGATTAATGTAAAATGAATGTCTAGTTAAGTTTTAATGGTTAAATAAAATTTGAGTTAAGGCCTATAATAGTTAGACCACTTACTGGATAGGTTGACCAGTCAACTAGGGAGTTAGCAACTACTAGAACACTTCGATGTCTTGTTATGCTAGTCCACAAGGATGATTGCACTTATGATATTGATGATTACATTATATTTGTGTAGATATAGCCACCTTAAGGCCTACAAGGGCCACTACACATATCATGAGGTATGAGATATGATGACAGGTGTAATTGCTAAGGTCCAAAATGAGGACCCCTACACAAGCTTTGAGACATGTATGGTTATTGAGGTTTTGAGAAAGAACCCCTACACATATTGAGATTTGATGATAAGTGTAGCCATTGAGGTCCATAATACGGGCCCCTGCATAAGTTTAGATCCTGATATCCAGTGTTTAAAGAGTAGTCTCTCAGATATGGGCTACCCAATTAAATATAATTACAAATACTAAATGAAATGTAGAATTAATTGACATGCTACATTTTAAGATGGTTTATTCAGTTGTGAATTATAGTATTTTGCTATACTTTGACATGCATGATATATGCTTGTTTATGTGCATGAGATACTTGCTTGATTGGGTGCATTGCATGTGTACATATGTTTAATGCATGAATCATTAAATTCACCACTAAAAGTATGCTTAGCATATCAATTTTTTAATTCGTAGGTAGTAAATAGTACGTGTCACTTAACTTCACAGTAGTAGTATAGCAGTTTAGACCACGTCTTTTGGGTATAACTTATACTTATAACTTATGTATTATACATATAGGCACTCATGTATAAATTCATAATTATGGGTTATAATGTAATAATTATGATATGTAATAACTATGATACATAATACTACTTAAACAGATGTTAGAATTAATACATATATCTTAGTTTGGTTGTGGATTATTGCTGGTGATGATATTGATACCTATGAGGGATCAGAAGGATCCTATGATTTGAGTTGAGGATGATGTGAATATAAAAATGTCTTTTTTGTAGGTTAAAATTTTTGGTTTCTCACCAGACAACCGTTATGCTATTAGATTTTCATTAAAACTGAATCACTAAGGAATTTTAAGAACCACTGATAATTATATGAAATAATTCAACCTAAGATATATTTAACTATTTTAAGGAGGGTTTCAAGAAGTTAAGCTAAATTAGATGATGTTAACATATCAAAAAGATTAAATGACATCTTTTATCCTGACAGGATAATAGACTGGGTAGAAGGTGTTACATTTGGTGGTATTAGAGCAAGTTTAAGCATTACTAGGCATAGAGTTTTACATGAGTGCCATAGGATTTGATTGTGAGTCTTAAATTACTATGCTAGTTAAGGCTGACAATTGTTTCTTTTATAGTGAACTGAGATGAGTAAGCGAGGAAGTTGTTAAAAGCCATTTACCGCCTACTGTACATGAGCCTACTAGTTCAGAGGCTTCGATGCCTAGCAATGCAGTACAACTAGCTCTTGCATAGGCATAGCTAACACTTTTATAATAGATGGTAGAGTTACTTAGACAAGCTATTGCTACAGCTGCTCCACCACCACTACCACCTATGCCAGTATAACCTCTACAACCCTAAACTTTGTAGAAAACTTAAAGAGAATTAAAAAAAAGGGAGTAGTAGATTTTCTAGGCACACAGATATATGACTCCTTAAAAGTTGAATACTGGTTAGAGAGAACTATTAGAATTTTTCAATAGTTGAAGTGCACACCAGAAGAGAACCTAATATGTGCCACCTTATTACTACAAGAAGAGGCCTTCCAATGGTGGGAAACCATATTAGATTGTAAGGCTGATAAGGAAATAACCTTGGATTTCTTCTTACAAGAGTTCAAAAAGAGATATATCTCGTAAACTTACATTGAAAAGAGGAAATAGGAGTTTTTAGATTTAAAATAGGGATGACAGACTATGTTTGAAAATGAAAAAGACTTTACCCAGCTAAGTAAGTGTGCAAAGGAATTTATTTCCACTAAGGAGGAAAGGTGTAAAAGATTTGAGAAAAGCCTTGATATTGAGATCTAAACACAGATACCTACATCAAAGATTAGAGAATTTACCTCTTTAATAGCAGCTACTTATAACACGGAGGACTTATTGAAAGAGAGTAGAGAAACCTACCAAAAGAAGAGATCTTTCACATAAGGGCTAGCCAACTCAACACTAAAGGTAGGCAAAAGATAAAAGGGGGGACATACATCACAGTAAAAACAAAGACTAGGCTAGACACATAAATTAGGGCAAGGCTCCCAATTTAGATATAGACAATAACAATAAGCAATTAGTGCCCCTATTTCTCTAGCCAGAAGTGCTCCACCAAAATGTGACACATGTGGAGAAAGATATGGAGGGATCTACTGGAAAACTCAACTTAGTGCATGTTTCATATATGGGTCTAGAGACCACTTTCAGAGAGGCTGCCATAAGAAGTAAGAAAGCTGCACTCAGATGTAAGCATCATCACCAACCTCTGCTACAAGTCAAAGAGAGAATAAAAGTGATAAGGCTAGCCCTAATTAGAGGCTAAGATATGAGACTCTAGCTCTAATGTGGTAATATGAAATTTGAGCTAGAGAAAAGTTAATTCTCTAGATATTATAGCAGGTACCTTTTTTTATTTGAGCTATCTATTTTAGCTCTAATTGACCCTAGATCCATACACTCCTATATCTATATTGCATAAGCATAGGATAGAAGATTAGAATTAGAGCCTATGAATATAGACATTATGGTTAATAACACTATTAGGCAACACATGGTAGTCAATAGAGTGTTTAGAGATTATCCTCTAATTGTCCAAGGATTATATTTTCGATGGATCTTATTGAGCTCCCATTTGATGTGTTCGACATTATCTTTGGGATGTACTGGTTATCTAAGTATAGAGTTGTAGTGGATTGTAAACAAAAGAAAATCCCCTTTAAAACTCTAGATGGGAATAAGATAGTCATGCTTAGTGAGAGAAATAGTTTCGCTAACATTATTTCAGTTGCCATAGCTAGACGACTAATACGGAAAGGGTGTAAGGCATTTTTAAATCACATAGTTAACACAAAAAGGAATGAATTAAGCCTTGATCAAATACCTATGGCATCACAGTTTCTAGATGTATTCCTTGAGGAATTGCTAGGATTGCCACCTCGACGAGAGATTGATTTCAAGATTAAAGTGTATCCAGGTACAATACCTATATCAATAGCTTTATACCATATGACACCTACATAATTGAAAGAGTTAAAGGTGCAATTATAGGAATTACTTGATAAAAGTTTTATTAGGCTGAGTGTTTCTCCTTGGGGAGCACTGATACTATTTGTGAAAAAGAAGGATGGTTGCCTCTGATTGTGCATTGACTATAGAAAACTTAACAAGGTGACCATCAAGAACAAATACTTTTTGCCTAGAATTGATGATCTCTTTGAATAGTTATATAGAGCTAGTGTATTTTCTAAAATTGATTTGAGGTTAGGTTACAATAAACTGAGAATCATGGAGTCATATATTTCTAAAATAGCATTTCGGACGAGATATGACATTATGAGTTCTTGGTGATGCCATTTGGGCTCTTTAATACCCCAGTAGCATTTATGGACCTAATGAACTGGATTTTCAAGCCACACCTAGATCAATTTGTAGTGGTGTTTATTAATGACATCTTAGTGTATTCAAGGACCAAAGAAGAACATAAGCAGCGTTTGAGGATAATTTTATAGATTTTAAGGGAAAAATAGTTATATGCTAAGCTGAGCAAATGCAAATTATGATAGAATAAAATAGCTTTCCTTGGGCATATTGCTTCTACTGAAAGTATTAGGGTAGACCCGAGTAAGATTAAGGCTATCTTATAGTGGAATCCTTTTCAAAATGTGACAAAGGCTCAAAGTTTCCTTGGGTTAGCTAGGTATTACGGATGTTTTGTCAAGGAATTCTTAATCATTGCTACTCTATTAACACAATTGTTACAAAAAGAAGTTAAATTTATGTGGGATGATAAATGTTAAGAAAGTTTGGACAAATTAAAGATGATGTAGAATGAAGCCCTTATTCTTACACAACCTGAGGTAGGGAAGTGCCTCCTATAATGGGCTTGGGTGTGTACTGATGGAGGAAGGGAAGGTAGTAGCATATGTATCTTGACAACTAAAATCCCATGAGAAATATTATCTTATACATGACTTAGAGTTAGCTACTATTATTTTTGCTCTAAAAGTATAGAGACATTACCTGTATGGTAAAAAATGCTACATCTATATTGATCATAAAAGCCTCAAATACCTTCCCACTTAGAAAGAATTGAACTTAAGGCAATAATAATGGATGGAACTAATAAAAGATTATAATTGTTTGATCGACTACCATCTAAGAAAAGCTAATGTGATAACAGATGCATTAAGTCAAAAGTTTATAGCAGCTATGAGAGTGATGCATGTTAAGTTCCACTATAAGAGTGATGAGGTCCTTTTGGTTGAATTACAAGTGAGAACTAGCTTAATTCAGCTAGTTAAAGAAACATAAATGCAAGATGATCGGCTTATATAAGTTATGGGTCAAGTCTAAGAGGGGAAGATTATAGAGTTCGAAATCATAGTAGATGGGTGTCTATATTATCATGATTGATTGTCTGTACCACATGAAGAAATAATAAAAGAATATTCTTCAAGAAGCTCATAAGGCTTCTTATGCCATACACCAGGAAGTATGAAGATGTACTTGAATCTAAAACCTTATTATTAGTGGCCAGGGATTAAAAAGGATGTGACTGAATATGTGACAAAATGCCTGATGTGTCAGTAAGTGAAAGTAGAGTATCAAGTCCCTTATAGATTACTTCACCTTATAGCAATTCCAAAATGAAAATGGGAAAAGGTTACCATGGACTTTGTGATGGGATTACCTATGACTAGAAACAAATGTAATGCTGTATGGGTGATAGTAGACAGATTGACAAAGACACATTTTATTTTAGTGAGAATGGATTATTCAAAGCTAGCTTAATTATACATTGATAAGATTGTGAGACTTTATAGAGTACCAGCTTCTATTATTTCAGATCGAGATCTAAGATTTACCTCAAGATTTTAAAAAAAAATACAGAATGCTTTAGGTACTCATTTAACTTTCAACATAACATTCTACCCACAAATTAACAGATAGACTTAGTGAGTTATTTAGGTACTCAAGGACATGTTATGCAGTTGTGCCATTGAATTTAGAGGAAGTTAGGATCATTACCTATCCTTGGTAAAGTTCACATACAATAACAGTCACTAAGCCATCATTAAATTCACCATTAAGTGTATACTTAATGTATCAATTTTTTGATGCATAGGTAGTAGATAGTACATGCCGCTCAGCCTCACAGTAGCATTATAGTAGTTTAGATTGCGTCTTTTGGGTATAACTCATACTTATAACTTATGTGTTATACATAGAGGCACTCGTGTATAGAGTTACAATTATGGGTTGCAATGTAATAATTATGATACATAGTACTGCTTAAGTAGATGTCAGAATTAATACATATATCTGAGGTTGGTTGTGGATAAATGTTGATGATGATACTGATGCCTGCGAGGGATCAAAAGGATCCTATAATTTGAGTTGAGGATGTTATGAATATAGAAGTATCTTTTTTATAGGTAAAAATTTTTTGTTTCTCACCCAGATAATCGTTACACCATCGATTTTTTGTTAAAATTGAATCATTAAGGAATCTTAAGAACCACTGATTAATACATGAAATAATTCAACCTAAGATATAAATAACTATTTTAAGAAAGGTTTCAAGAAGTTAAGCTATATTAGATAATGTTAACATATCAAAAAGATTAAGTGACATCTCTTATCTTGACTAGATAATGGATTAGGTAGGAGGTGTTACAAGCACATGTAATAGGCTTGTATTTGTGTATTTAAACCTTATGAATTAATGTAAAAAGGCATTTCTCTTTATGTCATGGTACTTTTATTACTTATAATTGTCTGTAATATCTTAAACCATGTTACAAGGTCCCTGGTATGAAATCATAATGCAGAGGAAATCATAAAGTTTTCATGATATGAGATTTTTGTTGCATTCTAATGTAATATACCTAAATATCCCTAATCATAGTATTAACAAGATAGACATTATTACTATGGATAGATCAGTACATGTTTCTTGATTGGATCAAGCAGTAGTTCTCATAAGATGTGAGCATAAAGATGCTTCGAGTTACATCTAGATGCTTACTTAAGAAGTAAGTACATCATAGACCTACCATGAGATCTTTACACGGATACTTAATCAATGTCAATGAAAGTATCTGATCATATTAGTGGTGTAAAAATCCTTAGACTTGAGATCACCAGCTATCTTAAATATGGAATGTCATTCATTGACTTCAAAGCTTTTACTTTGTAAAAGAAATATACATAGCAAGGTGTTTGGGTATGGCATGACATATTTAAAGATAGGGTAGTAATTAATAAAGGATTCACTACACCAGATTATAATGGTGAGTTTATCTCATAGTTTTGATGAATAATCTTTATTCAGGAATCTTTAACGAAAGTAATCTCTATGCGTGAATGGGATTCACAAAGGGCATTTTTGGAATAAAGGTAAAATTATTAGAACAATATGTCTAGGGCTTAATTAGACATACTTAGTTAAGCTTTGAGTTGACACAAGTCCATACTGGATGGGATAAAAGATGGTGAAAGGAGCTTATTGCACTGTAATTATGTATAAAAGGATTAAGTTAAACCACTTGACTTTCCAACACTTGGGTAGTCATGATGCTTGGCTAGATGCCTCTCTTAACTTATACATGAGTGTTATATCAATTGGAGAATTGACCTTAATCAATGAGATTGAACTTATAGCATCTTAGTTGGATAAGGACTCTATTTTACTATATGTTACCAAGCTGATTTGGAAGCCCATAGAGTTACACACTTGAAGAAGTAAAAAGAGATTCAATGAGATTGAATGTTATAATAATATGAGATATCATTGGAAGATGAATTAAGAAGAAGAAATAAGCAAATGGATATGGGGCCCATTTGCTAAATAGTGGTCTAAAAATCAGGTTTTCTGGGTTTAGGCCTTATTGAGTCCAATTTGTGTGTGTTCTTATATATAATTTATTTAGGGCCTTTTAAAAGTTAAAAGGCCCTTAAATTAGACCTATAATTAATCTAAAATAGGGCCTAGTTGAGCCACATGGGATTAATAATAGTGGGGCTAGAACAATTGGCACATAGGGGCTAGTGGTTTATGAGGCTTTTATGTTCAGTTTTAATTGTTAATATATAACCTAATTAGGGTTAATTATTATTATATAAACCCTTTTATGCTTTAGCATTCATATGCAATCTTTATTGATTGAAGAACATGCATAGAACTTAGCAAAAACACTCTATTTACTTCTCTTTTCCTCATCCGCGGATAATTCTTACTAGCACCTAGAATTCTATGTGATATTCTCTTGATTACTTGTTGTGTGGATTACCTTGGAGGTAGTCTTGAAGTGGATCACTGTGGTTTGTGATAACCTAGTGTGAAGAGCATTAGAAATGAATCGGCAATCATCACTAAAATTGAATGTTACTAATATATCCTTTTGTATGATGAATTTTAAATCATTCAGGGCCATAATCATTGCTAGTTTTTCTCATAGTTTTAAATTTTCCACTGTGTTTGGTTGAGAAAAACCAATATCTGGTTCTTGGATGATTAAAAATAAGTCAAAATTATGTTTACAATTGATATACATAATATGCGATATTATGCAATTCAGTTCATTTTGAGTGTTTTGATATGATTTTTAATGTTCAAATTTATTTTTAATATGAATAAATATGAATTTGGCATATTAAAGTGGATTTTTTGGTTCTATACATAAATGATCAATTGAAATAAGGGGAAAAACTCTCTTTATGCACATAGGGAGGCTTGCACTTTTGGCTAAATTGATTGTTGAATGATTTAATCTAAAATATGATGAATTAATATGTGATTTTGATTTAGGTCATATGTGCATAAAAAATTAAAATTGAAATTTTTAGAAAATGATTAAATCTAATTTTATGGTTAAAATTGTTTTTAGCCTATTTGGTCACATATGATGTGTTTATTGATTTAATTGATTTCCAATATTTCCAAAATTAATATATAATAGATATGTGATATTTATGATTTTAATAAAATGTTTTCACATGGTAAACAATCATTTTCAAATCAATTGGATTAATTAACTTGCTTGAATGTCAAAATGGTCACTTTCTATTTCGGTTAATGCTCAATTTTGTCATTTTGATTTGCCATGGATTTCGTGACTCAAAGGGGAAAATTTTTTATATGAATCCAAAAATTTCTCAATGGCTTCCAAAAGTGATCTTAAGTGGTTTGGATCAATTTCTAAAGTTCAAGTCGCAAATGGTTATGCGGCCAACTCGAATTCGATTTTTATGACCTACTATTTGGAAATTTTTAGTTAAATAGAATTCAATATGATTGAATTGTGTAATTTTAGAAATATATGTCATTTATCATCATAAAATTAATTGAATTAAATCAATTGTAGTATTATTTGGTCAATTTCCAAATTTAAGGTGATAATGACATTATTGGCCCAAATTTCTACTTTAAAGTTGTTTTCTTGCAGAAATTTGATTATAATCCTAAATTAATTTATTTTTTGATATGATTGGGATTCTAAATTGGTAAAAGGGATTATGATTTATTCTAATCTGATGATAAGTGTTATCAATTAAGATCGGGATAAGGCCAAATCTTCTATGCCTTATTCTCCTACACACAAAGAAGGAATTAATTTTCTTGCTTATGTATTTTTATTATTTTTAATTATAAAATGTTTGAAATTAAATGAACATGAAAATGTGATTTTTTTTATTTTTAATAGGATTAGTTAAAATTAAATTGCATAATCAATATGATTGATTTTCCACGTTTAAGCAAGAAAATGTGATTGATCAAAAGAATGAACCAAAGCTAGTTTTATAAGTG
>CANXYI010473814.1:0-11027 GCA_948208565.1 Hura crepitans
AAAATGATATCTAGCTCGGTTATCCAAAATTAGTTAAAATTTAAAATTTTTATATAAGAAAACATTTCTTAATTGAAATATAAAATGAAACATTAAAAACCCTTTTGTCACCTAAATTGATGTAAACCTTAAGTGTCATCGTGTCAAAAATTCAGTAGCATAATAGTTGTATCGAGATACTTTCCCAAATTTTTGCCTATTTAAAAACACTTCTATAAACTCAATACATCCATTTCCAACTCAAGTGGCTCCTCTTAGCCCTCCAAATCATAACATAAACACAACGAGCCTCAGGCTCTCCATAATCAATAATCTCACATTTAACCTCAGTAATTATCACATAGCATGTGAGAAATAGAAAGTAAAGTCCATAGTTAAAATATTTGATGCAAAAACCCACTACAAAATGCAAATTAGACACAATCTCTCTAGGATCACAAGAGCACACTGACTATAATAACTGTTACATTTACATCATAACACTATTATAAAAAGATTACAAAAATACCCACGCAGAGGTTATCTTCATGTCTCCTAATACGTAGAATCTTTGACTCTAATCTCCTACCTTACTACCTACACATCACAAACAACCAATGTGCTAAGTAATTGCTTAGTGGTGTAATCACTTTAAATTGTAAAAAAAGGTTAATTAAACATGTCCATATATATATACACATACCATTTTGGGTTTAAAATCACAAACATTCATTTTCCATTTTTTATATGCAACACAAGCAATATTCAACTAATATCTCAAACATGCATTTTTAGTGTCTTGTATGCCAATATGCATATGTCAAGCATAAACAATGCATTTTGATAGCATAAATGCTAACGCATAATGTGAATCTCAATTAACCACGATTTAATTGATAATATGCATTACATATATAAAGTCATGATCTTTAAGTATCAAATATGCCAAAATCACAAATATCATATAATAGTCATTTGTAGGTCATAAGGCATAGTAGATATCATACCATTTTCATAACAGCTTGTAAAGTACCATACCGAACTCATATATCGCAAAGAATAATGACATACTCGTTTTCTAATAATAAAGCCCATATATGCACATCATAACTATCCATGTTAATTTTTTGAGTCATATTTAGATATAATCACCAATAATAGTTATATAAATAATAATAAACACTTTTAGACACCTTAAGGCTAATTTTGAGTCATTAGGCCTTATTATGTTTGCATATCGCATATTAATGGCATTTAACATACAATCTTAATTTATGCATTTTTAAGCTATTTTAATTGTTTAACTAATGCCTGTATCCATAAGACAACTAAGCAAGACTGGATAACAAAATTACTTAGGCTTGAAGGCACTCATACCTATAGGCACGTATACTTAGGTCTAAAGGCTCTCATATCATAGATGTGTATAACTTAGGCCTAAAGGCTCTCACATCTGCAGATGCATAACACTTAAGCTCGAAGGCTCTTATACCCTTTAGGTATGTAAATCTTAAGCCTAAAGGCTCTCATGCCCATTGGCATATAATCTTAGGCCCGAAGGCACTCACACCCACAAATGCATAATCAAACTTAGGCTCGAAGGTTCTCATGCTCGTCAGCACATAAATCAATGACCTACAAGTCTCATACTCGAAGGTATACTAGTAGCTAATCCTAGTTGATCGATCAACCTATCTAAACTAAGTTGTCTAACTATATAGGCATCATTAAACATGTTAGTATACGTCAATTAACCAATTTCACCATTTTAGAATATAATATTACATTAAAATCACCATTGGGCGTAATGCACCATTGCATGGCGTACACAAACACACTTGGCCAACTTAGGCCTATTGATGTCCATTACACCCGTAAGATTCATTTTTTAGGTGTAATGGCATCAAAACACACAACATCTCAATATGTCACATAAAGACACCAATATCGATACAAATGTTCATTTCATGGCATTTTCGGATATTAATACCCAAACGGTCATACATTGCCTCATCATGCACTTATAACACATATACCATCATTATATGCCAAAAATCCATCTTAAGCATAGTAGCACATTATATTCATGCACCCATGACATTTTCACATTGTCAAGATCATGCTTACACTTATTAACACATTTATCGACTCAAATGGACATAATGTCATACATTCGTATATCAAGTCAATTCATGGCATTCTAGTACCATTACATCCATTATAAATGTTCTAATCCTAAAATGACCATATGCATACATTTCTATGCATACGGCATATAACATGACATAATTAGTTTTTATTCTACATAATGTATTAGCAAGCTTAAAATCAACATTTTTACAAATTTTCATCACTCATAACCATCTCATATTATGCATTTGTCATTACATTAATCATACATTTCATTTATAACATATATTACATTTTTATGCATTTAATTACATTTATTACAATTATGACATAAAGCATATAATTCATTAAATGCATAATTTAGCCAAATCAAAGTGATTACGCATACCCAACAAGGTCGTACGATACCCCCGAAGTCAACCTGAGCCTTTTCCTTGCCTCAGAAGGCTCGGGTTGTCATTTCGCCTATGAATACAAAAGGGCACAAAAATAAAAAATTAATATAAAATAATCTAAAAGTCAAAAAAGCATTTTGAGCCTGGATATATATTCTATAACACCCTAAGAACCCATGAAAAATAAAATTTGCAAAAAAAGAGAACTCGAGAGAGAGAAGGTTACTATTCACCACGATTTTCTTTTCGATTTTGGTGTCTACGGACTCATCTCAGAACACTCATCATTTCAATTGTAATCTCATAAAGTGGGTCCCTCTGTGGAAGGAGAAACCATAAAGAGAAAGAGAGAGAGAGAGTGGCAAAAATAGAGGTAGAAAGGAGTGAAAGAAAGTTTATGTGCATGTGGGAAGGAAGATAATTTTTCCCTTTTTATACTTTTCGAAAATAATTTTTTCCTTGCTTAAAAAAATTATTATAACCGATAGGAATATTGGTTTTCCTCCATTCCTATCCTAAAATTCCATAAATCCAAGCCCTAAATCCTTTCAAAATCTCGAGCCCAAATTTCGATAATAACCTAAAAAATTAACATATTTTTTTATCCCAAAAATTGGGTAAAAAATTTTGATTCCAAAGCCATTAGACTATTCAAAATATTTGAGTATCATGTTGTAATATTTTTGGATTATTTTGAGCAACTTTTTATTTATTTTACATTTCAGCTTTACCTACATCACTATTCATAGGACACTACCGTAAAATCTTACTTAGCATTTTTAACCATCCGAATGACTTCAAATTGGCTTCAAACTTTGCCCAAAATTCTCTTGTAATTAATACTTCCCATCAGTATGCTTAGTGTAACTCGAGTTTTTGGAAGTACTATTTATCTCGAGAAGTACTATTCACAAGAGTCAAAATTTTTGGGTCATTACAGAATGGTACAAGAAAGGAGAGAGTTCTTCCAAAGAAAAAGACATTTTACTACGAGGCAATCTAGTGCACCCCAGGTGATAGTAAGAGAAGGAGAGAAACACCATCTTAGTTTTAGTCAGTGCACCAGTCACTAAAACAGACACAGTCTTAGAGAATTAGGCAAACTTCCACAGTTAGACCCTAAATACCTCCTAGAGCTATCAGTACTCCTAGTCCATCTGGTAATAGGAATGGACCCCCAACCTATAATACTTGTAACAAGAGGCATTAAGGCTATTGTAGGTTAGGGTAGAAGGGGAGAGTGTTTTACTTATGGTGCTAGGGACCAATATCAGAGAGAGTGTCCTCATAAATAGCCTGAGGGTGCTCATACTTAGGCATCCATAGTTGCACTTCAGAAAAGAGGCTAGAGGTAGAGTAGAGGATATCAACCTAGTCTTAGTTAGGGGACTAGATTAGAAGCTTGTGCCCTTGCTAGATAGTATGCTATGAGAGCTAGAGAAAAGGTAATAGCACCAGATGACATAACTGGTACTTTTTATTTATTTGATTTTTTAGTTTTTGCTTTGGTAGACCTATGATCCACACATTCATATGTATGCACCATATTGGCATATGATAGAGGATTGAAATCTGAGCATGTGAACACAGATATACAAGCCAGTAATCCTATAAGATAGAGTGTGAATGTGAATAGGGTATATAAATAGTGTCCTTTAGTGATCTAAAAATGTTTGTTTCATGTAGATTTGATTGAATTACCTTTTTAATAGTTTGATGTGATTCTAGGAATTGACTGGTTATTAGAGCATCGAGCTATATTTGACTATAAAAATAAAAAGCTAGCCATCTAGACTATAGAAGGACAGATAGTGATAGTTATGGGTGAGAGAAACTATGTGAATATCCTTATATCTATTGTTACAATGAGGAAACTCATTCGAAAAGCGTGTGCAGCTTACTTAACACATGTTATTAACATTGATGCTTCCACCCCAATACTTGAATAGATTGCAATAGTGTCTCAGTTTCTTGAAGTGTTTGTTGATGAGTTGCCAAGTTTGCCTCCACAGCGAGAGCTTGATTTTGTAATTAAGGTATATCCTAGTATAAATCCTATTTCTATTACTACTTATCGAATGGCACCTACTAAACTAAAAGAATTAATGGTGCAATTATAAGAACTATTAGATAAGGGTCTCATCAGACCTAGTGTTTCACCTTGAGGAGCACCTGTGTTGTTTGTGAAGAAGAAATATGGCTCGCTTTGGTAGTGTATTGACTATAGATAGCTGGAGAAGGTGACAGTGAAAAAAATATCCTTTGCCTAGAATAGATGACTTCTTTGATCAGTTGAGAGGTGAGAGTATATTTTCCAAGATTGAATTGAGATCTAAATACCATCAGCTAAGAGTCAAGGAAGCTAATATTCCTAAGACTACATTTAAAATATGGTATGGGCACTATTAGTTCTTAGTGATGCTATTTTGTCTCACAAATGCCCTGATAGCCTTCATGGACTTAATGAATAGAGTATTTCAACCTTACTTAGATCAGTTTGTAGTAGTATTCATTAATGATATTTTGGTACACTCTAGGACAAGGAAGGAATATGAATAATATCTTAGGGTTGTGTTACAGACTCTGAAGGAGAGATAGCTATATGCCAAGCTAAGTAAGTGTGAGTTTTGACTAACTAAAGTAGCTTTTCTAGGAAACATAGTGTCAGTAGAAGGCATCACAGTAGACCTTATCAAGGTTAAGGGAATGTTAGAATGGGAATCTGAGGAGTGTGATAGAGATATAGAGTTTCTTAGGATTAGTTCGATACTATAGGAGGTTTGTAAAAGGATTTTTCTTGATTATAAGCCCTTTAACAAGACGGGTTAGAAAGAATGTGAAATTTTAGTAGGATGATAAATGTCAGGCTAGTTTTGAGATGTTGAAAAAGATGCTGACATAAGCTCCTATCATAATTCAACCTAAACAGGGTAAGGATTTTGTAGTGTATAGTGATGCCTCAATTAATAGCTTGGGTTGTGTCCTGATACAAGAAGGGAAAGTAGTAGCATATTCTTTTAGACAGTTAAAACCACATGAGAAGAATTATCCTACTCATGACTTGGAGCTAGTTGCTATTATTTTCAATTTGAAAAATTTGAGACACTACTTGTATGGTGAGAAATGTTGCATCTATATAGACCACAAAAGTCTAAAATACCTCTTAACATAGAAAGAATTGGACTTAAGGTAGAGAAGGTGGTTAGAGCTAATTAAGGATTATGATTGCTTAATAAATTACCACCTAGGAAAAGCTAATGTGTTAGCTAATACTTTTAGCATGAAATTCATAGTGACTTTGAGATCTATGAATGCTAGATTCCAGTACAACAATGAGAATGCTGTGTTGGTTGAGTTATAGATTAAACCAAATTTCAGATAGTAGATAAAAGAAGCATAAGTTAAAGATGAGTTATTGATGCAATTGACAAGTAAAGTTTAAGAGGGGAAGGCACTAAGATTTGACTTGAGTGAGGATGGATGTCTATATTATTAGGTCAGGTTGTGTGTACCTAATACAAATGACCTAAGATTATAGATATTGAAGGAGGCATATGAAGCTCCTTATTCTATACACCCTAGAAGTACTAAGAAGTATTTAGACCTAAAGCCTTAGTATTAGTGGTCAAGTATGAAGAGATATATGGCAGAGTATGTTGTTAGATGTTCGACATGCTAGCAGGTAAAAGCTAAGCATCAAGTTCCTTCGAGATTGTTGCATCTTATTGCAATATTGGAATGGAAGTGGGAAAAGATAATAATGGATTTTGTAATTGGATTGCCTATGACTAGAGGCATGTGACACTGTGTGGGTGATTATTGATAGACTGACTAAGATAACTCACTCCATTCCTATTAGAATGGACTATTCATTGGAAAAGTTGGCTAAACTATACATTAATGAGATTGTTAGACTTTATGGGGTACTTGTGGCAATCATTTTTGATAGAGATCCTTGATTCACTTTCTAGATTTTTGAAGAAGTTGCATGAAGCCTTAGGCATTAAATTAACCTACAGTATAACTTTTCACCCTTAGATAGATAGGCAATTAGAAAGGGTGATACAAGTGCTTAAGGATATGTTATATAGTTATGTCATTGAATTTAAAGGTAGTTGGGACCAATACTTGTCTCTAGTTAAGTTTGTCTACAATAATAGCTATTAGATTAGTTAAGGCATGGCCCTATATAAAGCACTATATGGTAGAAGGTGTAGAACTCCTTTGTACTGGAGTGAGATTAGGGAGACCAAGATATTAGGAGTTAATCTGATTAGAGATATAGAGGAAAAGGTTAAAGTTGTCAAATAAAGGTTAAAAGCTACAATTGAGAGGCAAAAATCCTATGTTGATCTAAAGTGGAGGGAGATTGAGTATGTTATTAGTGAGAAAGTGTTCTTCAAGGTGTCTATGTAGAAAAAGGTTCTTAGATTTAGGAAAAAAGGGGAAGTTGAGCACTAGATTCATTAAACCATATGAAATTAGAAAAAGAGTGGGACCTCTAGCATAGAGGCTAGCCTTGCCATCTAAATTGTCACAGATTCATGATATGTTTCATGTATCAATGTTGAGGAGATGCATATTAGATCTCACCCATATAGTCCTAACAACAGATGTGGAAATATAGCCAAACCTGAGCTACGAATAAGAACCAATACAAATACTGGCTAGAGAAGTGAAGTAGATGAGGAATAAAGCCATTGCTTTGGTTAAAGTCCTCTAGAGGCATCACAATGTTGATGAAGCTACTTGAGAACCTAAAGAGTAGATGATGACTTAATATCCACACTTATTCACTCTAGGTAATTTTGAAGATAAAATTTCTTAATAAGGGAAAATTGTAATGCCTATAAGTCTAGGCTTAGTGAAAAGTACCACTAAAGCCAAAAAGTGTTCCCAGAGTGCTGAGTCACCTTTATGAGGCTTGACGTAAGGGTACTAGTCATTAAACTTCAAGGGACCATAAAATTATGAAAATGACTTAATTTAAAGATTTATTAGAACTAATAAATTATTTTAGGCAATAATTTAGTGCACCATAAGCTCAGATGGAGTTAGGCTAAGAATAACTCAAGATGTGCCCGGACAGACTTGAAAATTCCATACTCTAAAGATAAAAAATTCCCTTGAATCGATTAGTGAAAGAATTTTTGAATTTTAAGGTCATTTGCATTTTTTTAATTTTGAGGTTTTGCAAGTAAATCGAGGCAGTTGCTTAACTATCCTATCGGTGAAATTTGGTAGTGAAATTTTACAAGCCTCTAAATAGGACTAATTGAGAATTTTTAAAACCAATGCAATGATTTTTGGATGTCTGTGTATTTTTAAAAATTCCCCAAAGTATCTACTAAAACTAAGCTTTTTTGGGACGTTCGGGTAGTGTGTGACCCCACTCGTGCCACCTCACCACCTATATATGGATAAAAGTGACACCTAAGTGTCCACTTGGCCAATGCCACCCAGTACCCCACTTTCTCTTCTTCTTTCCTCCTTTTCCCTCTTGACACCATTTTTAACTTGTGTCCACCATTTTCATTCCTTTTTTTGAAGCTTTTCCCTTACCTATTACCACTAAAAATCCCCCTAATTATGTTAAAAAATGATTTTTAAAGGTGTTAGAAGCCATAAAAGTCCCTAGATTGTAAGAAAATTCAAGGAAGCTAAGGTGTGCATTCAAAAGGTGCCAAGAATTAACTTTTGATGTGTAAGTAATTTAGCCCTTTTTAATTTATTTCCTAAGGGATTTAATGATTCTAAGAATGCCTATATGCTTGGAATTTGATTTAAAGGTTTGTGTGATTTTTGGTGGATTTTTGAAGGTGAGGGTGGCGCTAATGGAAGCTAGGACAAGTGAGGTGTGTTATGATCCCTTTTAAGGTTGAAGTGAAACATTCAACTCCTTTAATATTGAGGTAATTTAATTTAAGGCATTTAAAACATGTGTGAAGGAATTTCTATGAAATGAGCTTAAGATCCTTGTACAAAAATAGTGGGAAAGGTTGCTAATTTGTGTTAATTAATGATTTAGCATGTATTTAGGTTAATGGTGCATGTAAAGCATGATTAGAATATTGATTTTAGGAAAGGAATGCATGGAAGGGCAAGTTCCCCCTTTGTTCGAGAGTTTTGTGTAAGGTTATGTGTGTGTGTATAGCTTACTAAGGTGATTTGGCATAATATCTAGGGTATGAGACATGAAAGATGCATGAATTATGTGTATGTAGTGAGAATTATGAGTTTCGATGTGTGCCTTCATTATGCTAAGAGGTGCCTTAATGGGTACGCTAAGTGTATGGCATGTGTGCTTGGCATATTGCATGTTGTATGGCTTGCTATTGATGGCATGTTAGGTATGGATAAATAAAGCCTGTTTAGGTGTGTTTAGCATGGCTGAGGCATGTTCAAGGTTTGAATTGGCTTAGTTTGCATGGCAATGGCATTATTTTATGTGTAGGCATGCTTATGTGACATTAAAATGTGTATATTTGTACTTAAATATAATTACAAGCATGTGTAGGGCAAATTGGGAATAATGGCTGAGAGCTAAGCAAGGCTAAGATGTCATAAAAATGACATATGTGTTATCATGTACATGTGTCTGACATGGCAAGATATACTTGGCATGGATTATGTATTGTTTATATGGCATAATCTTAGTGTGTATGCATGATTAATAAGGCTTGAAATGAATGTAATATAGGATACCTTTTAAGAATAGAAAATGGTTAAAAATGGGACTTGAAATTGGCTTGAAATGGCATAAAAAAGGGATTTGTAAATGGATTAGTTTGGCATGAAAATAGTACCTTGAAAATGGCCTAACTTTTAATCTCTATGTAACATGGCATAGAAGCCACCTATATGGAAATTTGATAGACATACTTGAGCTTTGGTTTAAGCCTATGAGAATGCCTAGTAATTAGTGTAATTAGCACTAAAAAATGGCTTAAAATGAACTTAAAATGGCTATCATAAAATAGATAAATAACCTATAACTGTCCTGTTAAAAATGATTTTGGGACCCTATTTGAAATAAATTTTTAGCATGTAAATAATTGAGACAAAGTAAAGAAGTAGGCTTGATTTAATATAACTTTAATTATGCCTTCGAAAATGATTTAAAATAATTCAAAAAATTGACTCGTAATTGTCTAGTAGAGCTAAAAATGACTGTAACTGTTCAGGTCAAAATTTGGCTGTCAAATAAAAATTGTAACTATTTATTTTTGGACTTAGAATATTAAAGAAATATGATCAGTAAAGAAATAAACTTGAAATGAAGTTAGATAGGCAATTAGTTAGACACCCACTAAATGGGTTGATTAGTCTACTTAGGGATTAACAACTGCTAGATGGTCTATTTATCAGACTGGGTTGATGCAGCAGCCGTCGAGGTTTATAATTGAGCAACTGCACTAGTCTGTAGGGCAAACATTCTATATTGCTAGCATTATTGACTACATATTAGAATATGTCGTTACAGCGACAAAGGTCCTCAAATGGGCCACTACACAAGTCTGCTGGTCAGACCAGGATGAATATTATTAACATGATATGTTGCCATTAAGAGGTCTATGGACTAATCCCTATGCACAGTTGCTCTTTATTTTTGCCCTTTAGGAAATTCCTATGAACTGATCCTTATGGCTGTATTTGGCCAGTGCAGTGGTCAAGGTCTATAATGTGGGGTATTGCACATTTTTTAGTTCCCTATTGTTCCAGTGTTTGTAAGTGTCATCTATCTAGTCAGGCCTATGAAATGGACTTAGAATAGAAAAAAAAAAAAGCAAATCTAGAATAATTGATGATAATTTCTGATGATAAATTAAATAAATTAGACGAAGTGGCATTTTGGTAATTTTAGAAGTAAACATGGCATATTATCTTAATGGCATTAGTCACCTAGCATAACACCCACACACTTCATTTTGACTTATATGCTTGGTTGTGTATATTTGTGCATATGGCATATTTTAAATGATTTAAGTTCACTATTGATTTTTATACTTAGCATACCCATGTTATGGTATGCAGGTAATAGGGATAAGTAGGCCATCCTCGGTGTTCATGCAGTGTAGCCATACAAATATTGAATGGTAATAGAGTTGTTTTTCATTTTAGTAGTGGCACTCATGTAAATTCTATAGGCATAGGTTAGCATGCTTAGGAGCTACTATGTCTATATATAAACCATGGATATGATGTATATAATAGGTGTTTGGTTTATTTGAGTTACTTGTGGTTTTATTAACAATAGACCTGAGGCCCTATGTGTGTAAATCTGATATGTCTGATGTGTGCTAATGTTGACTTGGGGACCAAAAGGGTCTAGATGAAGGTTAAATGGATCGTTTGGCTATAAAAGTGTTTTTAACATGTGGAAAGATTTTTGGTATGTCACTCGAGTAGCCGTTATGCTGTCCATTTTTTTGTAACTTATAAAGTGTTTGTAGATGGTTTTTATAAGTCTATTAGACCATGTATGAATATGAATTAATGTTAGGTTAGACATCTAAGCAATAC